>ML781534.1:602287-626333 GCA_009831015.1 Picea engelmannii | reverse complement strand
AATGTTGAGTTGGCATTAGCCAACTTGGATCTTAATGATCCAGTGCTAGAGCCAGTCACTTTTGATGATGGTGATCCTCTTGAGGGGTCATCCTCCACAACAACAAATGCACAGGATATAGAGGAGGAGGAGGAGGAGGAGGAGGAGGAGAGGAGAGCAGTGGTGAGGACACTGATATTAATGATTATTTCATGGAGGACAAGTACTACTGAGTCTTGACAGTTCTTCCATCTACGGTGTCGGTTCTAGTATCTACCCTATGTCTATTTTGTATTTTCCATTGGCATTCCCACCTATAGTGTTAGTGACTCTGATTCTGTATTACTATTTAGATTCTACTATCTAGTATGATCATTGTAATACATTTTGATTTTGATGACTTAATGAGAATGTTGCAGGCACAACTAATGGTTCTAATTTCTTGTGTGTTCAAACTTCAGTCTTTAATGTTTGTCATTTTATCATCATTGATGTTACAATGTTGAATCATAATGTATACAGTATAAATTATAATTTATAATGAATCATGATTTAATCATTTATCATTTATGTTACATCATACATGTTTAAAGTTTTGTATCATGTAAATCTTCTAGTTTCTAACAAAATATGATTCTTTATGTCTAAATTTCATTTTTGTATGTGTAATTTTCAATTTTTTTCATATATAAATTTTTAAGATATATAAATATATATATTTTTAATATATATATATATATATATATATATATATATATATATATATATATAAACGTGTCCTCCGTGTCCTGTTGTCGAGGTCAAAATTTCACGTGTCGGACACTCGTATTTCCGTGTCCTCCGTGTCCCGTGTCATCGTGTCAGGTGACTCAGCCCTTTATTGTTTATGTCCTAGTAATCCTATTCTAGGGCACCCCTCTTGTACTGGAGGAGAGCCAGCCTTAAGAGAGAAGAGGGTTTGTGTGGTGACATTGGCATCCCTCTTGAGTTGCCCATTGGCTAGCACCAATCTTGGACTTTGGATCTCAAGTGCTAGTTTGATTGGTAACAGGACCCACACTTAATGCAAGCTTTCCCCCCATGTTATTAGTGTTTGTACCCAGGTTCCACACATACTTAAGCCTCATTTTTCTACTCGGGTTTTCAGTGTGTTCCCCTGCCCCTTTTCTGACCAAGTTCCCTCTAGCCACCTGATATAATTTGCCAAGAATTTTACAGAATATTCAATGTTTGTTTTGGTAAGTACGTTTATATTGACATCAATTTGTTTAAACTTTCAGTACCAAAAAAGGAAATTGAGGCTTGAAGTTCATTTCATCCCTAAGATTCTGTTAAAGTCTCTTTGTGGTTCCTGTGTTATGCCCAAGTGAAGTAGCATTACTGCAATAAGTATCTAATTTGTTTTTTTCTTGTAGAGAAGCATAAGATACAAGCATATGTGTAAAATTTCTTTTGTGTATCTTTATCTGGTGTACCGGGACATATAAACACGTCAAAAGTTCTGAGCTTGAGCAAAGTATTGACTGCACATTGAAAGATGAGCATTTTAATATTTCTAAGAGCCTAGAAAAACATGGTTTTTATCCATAGTTTAGACCAATATTGAAACTTGAAATTATATACTGAAATGTGGCATGAAAATTGTAATTTTTCTTATGTTTTTCTGTATTTAAACCTGATTTATGATAGTTATTTGTTTTGTTTTATACTTAGTTTATAATTCTGATCTTGATATATTATTCATATTGTCTCTATCATCAATATTTTGATGTATTATCTAGTTTATAATTCTGATCTTGATATATTATTCCTATTGTCTCTATCATCAATATTTTGATGTATTATCTCAACATCCTATTTTACAGAACCACCATGTGTCATGCTTGTTTACTATGATTAGGGGCAGGTTGGTATGAAACTCCAATTATTTTACAAGAAAATGCTTTATTTGAGGTTTTGTTTTTCTGGTTTTAAATCCCTCAAATGTTTGAGTTTTGATTCTTATATATGTTTATTGCGTCACTGGAAAATTTTATGAATTTTTCTGATTGTGAGTTGCTCTGAAGAGATACGTATTCAAGGGCCTGGACTGGTTCATGTGTGCTATGTAAAAATTTCAGACCCCAACCCGGTTTCAAGTCTCAATGAGACAACATAGTTTAATGCCCAACCCACATTGCAATTTTAAGCTGCAAATTAGTTAGCAGAAAATATATAACTCATGAACAGAAACACATGAAGTCTGCTATAGCAATTAACTCAGAAATAAAACACACCCAGAAAATAAACAGAGATTTTTGGTCCAAAAATCAAGACCCTGGAAAAACCCACAAGGGGAAAACCAGTGAGAGAGGGGAGGCTTTTATTATTCTTGAGTTCTGAGAAATTTTTCTTGACAGCAAATTACAACAGCAATGAATACAGACTTATCTTTACTTCCGTGCAACCCCAAACTGCCCAGAAAACACTGAAAAACATCTCCTCGATTTCTGTGCCCAGAAATCTGTACACAGTATGGCTGTACCAGCAATAAACTTTGAACAGTGCCTCAAAAATCGTGCCAGCTGACTGTAAACTCAACTCAGAAATTTCTGTCTGCTACATTCCTCGTTTTCTGTGCCATTACTTGCCTGGAAAATCATGAAGCAAGTATTTCTCGATTCTGTGCCCTCCTACAGTGTATGGCCTGTCTCAATCCGTACAGTACAGTCAGCTTCTCATGCTGTTGCTGTCTCCTTGAAATGTGTGCTAACTTGCTGCCTTGGAAATTGTGCCTCTAGCTCTGCAAGTCGACTTCTCTTTCTTAGCTCGTCTCTCTCTCTCTTGTGCTCTCCAAATCTCATGAAGAATACCAAAGCAAATGGGGCACCTCTTTCCCGAATTCGACCTCACGAGGGAAGGTGAAGTCATTTAATCCAATGGTGGAGATTAGACTAGATGGACTGTGGTGATTAAATGACCTTTTAGTCACCCACTTCGCTTACATTTCATAAAGTCACTTTTAATTTCACATCTCATGAAATTAATGCACTAGGGACCACATTGGACACTTTCTCACCCATAGGCTCCTAGGTGATGAGAAACACTTGTCCTTGGTACTTTTTAATTTAATTTTAACATGCTATGCTAAAATTCAAGTGGTTGTTGTGTTGTTATTTTGTCTTTTGTTAAGGAAACATGCTCCGAATTACAATTGATGATGTACCTGGTCTCTTAGGTCACTACCTGTCATTTTACTTAGATTAGTGTATCTCTAGTTAAATGCAAGCACATTCATGGTATTGCAATATATAGTAAATAACAATTTATTTTGCAATTACAAGTGGCCACTTTGCAGTTTAAGAAGTCAGAAGGCAGCCTATATCTTCATTTTACTTTGGTTCTTTGTCTTTCAGGGATGGACAACCTTACAAATGACTAGGGAATCGACAATGCCAGATGGCAGACAGCAGTTAAATGCAAGAGAACTCATGGGCATCTTATCTGACATGTGGCCTGCTGCTGCTGATAAAGTTGGAAAGATTAGAACATATGGCGATGGAAAAGTGAGTAGCATATGTTCCAATCTCAGTTTCATGACTGAAATACAAAAATTTGCTGCATATTGTGACAATTGAAGGGTGGTATCCGATGTGCAGCTAATTCATATATGCATGTTAAAGCTTTTCTTATTTCCATTCATTGCACTTTGTTTTTAAGTTTTAACTTGGTCTTGATCAGGGGCACTTGTTTCTCACTCGTCTACATTATAATCTTTTCATTGATAATTTACACAATAATATTATGAGGATCCAATAGCATACAAAAGTTTTAGACAACTGCTTACAGCTTGGTTGGAACTTGATTGGAAATGCAAAAACCCACAAAGGTTTTATGGCTTTACAGTTGGAAGACATGGCTGCCTACTAGTCCAGTTGGCAGTAACTAATCATTTTGTCTGCAGCTTGTCTGCTGCAAACTTCTATTTGCTTTTGTCATTAATTTTTAGTTTTTCAGCTTAGTTGTCACCAGTGAGGGGTATCTATAATGTCAAAATAACTAAGGACTTGCACTTGGCGAGGCTTTGGATCCCAATAATTACAGATTCTCATGATTGAGCATACTTTCTTGTTTGAGAGGAATGATTGAAGAGCTAGGAGCTAGGCTGACTTGAGGAAAGACTACCAGACAGTATCAAATATTCACTCTTCATGCTAACTAAGATGGGCTTATTACAATATTTCAACAGATTAGTCTTAGCTAGTCACTAGAGGATATTATGCGATAAGTGTTTGGTTTTGACATCTGTGCTATTGATTCAAACGATGAGCGAGGTAAATATCTTCATCCCTCGCGACAATTGTGCTTTATCTTCAAGCTATGTCTCTTTGCTGACAATAATTTCTTTGTTAAGGCTTTGTATTTCTACATAGTTGTAATCTTTTGGAAGTAAAGAAGGTCTAGGATTTGGGATTGTGCCAATCAACCTTTCAAAGCTCTTTCTTGTATTGCTCAAACATCGTATTTGCACATCTTTGACCAATAAGTGGTGTTTGGCTTCTTTGATGGTGGATTTGAGAATTTGTTTACATAAGACTCAATCTAGTGTTGCATGTTTTTTCATAAGAACAAATCGAGAAAATGTGGGTACTTGTATGCTTAGAATGGTGAGGGTGGTGGTTTGGTGCTCAAGAAGTCAATTATCTGAGATAATGAGTACATTTAAGTTGCTTGTGGTGATGGTTTGGCATGTAGACAAGTGTGAGTCGGGGATTGTGTGGGCTAGAGGCATTGTTGTATGCAACCTAGATTGAAGGGGTACTTGAGAAGTTGGTGTCCAAGGCTTGTTGTGCTAATTATTTACATTTGTATTCCAATATTGTCTTCCCAACTCATAAAAAGCCTTTGCATAACTCATAAACTTATGCAATTTCAAGTATGGCCTAGTTGTCCCCAAAATATATACTAAGCAATAGTGTTTACATTAAGACCAATCAATCCAATCTATCAATAGTTTTGCAATTTTGGGTGGGATCCATGTGGCATCCCAAAAGGACGACATGCAAAAAGCTATAGGGACTTCCTAATTGATCTGCACTACGACCACCAAAGAAGTGACATATCTATTGACTGTTAAAATAATAGGTGTGCTTGTTTTCACCATAGACAATATCACTATATTGTCACCCAACCATAGGCACAAGGCCACCTCGAGCACCTTAACCTTGAAAAATAGAATAATTTCGAAAGCAATCACTAGAACCAATAGCCAACTAAGGTAGCGTACCTCTCTCCAAAGCTAGCACACCAAGCAGAGAAAATAAACCATAAACCAAAGACCAAGTCATACTGCAACAACTGCAACTCTCCTCCAGTCATGTGCATCACTAGTCCTTATGAGGTTGTGAGTGAGTGTGTGTCCAAATGAGCTCAAGCACCCCCTATTTATAGTTCTCCAAGTCAACTAATTGGGCCGACTTCTCTTCCTGGAGGATAATTCTTTAATATAAATTATTCTATTGAGCAGACTTGTCTTCTAGGTTTCTTAGTCATCCATTAGGGTTTTTATAGCTTCCTAAAATATTCTAATCTTGTCAAAGGTTACATGTGGAGGTTAATACCTCCCGTAGCTACCATAACATCAACTCCCTCCTAGCTAGGGAGGTATTAACGGTAATGGTCTTGACCACAAATAGACCATTCTGCTGGTAGCATCATCATAGCCACACAGGCTATCTCATGATCACACAAATCAAACCACGAGCAACATCATCACTATCCATCTAGCTGGCAATCATCTCCAACACTAACGGTATTCTCCATGGAAATCAGATAGTAGCTTACAGTTGTTACAATGCCATCCAATAGAACACAACTGTGTCTATCCATAGTAGTACACAACTACTGTTCAGTGGTACACAACCACACCTAGTAGCACACAACTACATACAGTCACTACCAGTGGAGCACATACACCACAGTAGCATACAACTACTGTCCAGAGACATACAGTCTCCACAACAATCAAATCATATCATCTGATATCATCCTGCATCAACAATGTCATCAGCTGCATCACCTCTAAGTCATACTAGCATGATGCAAATGCATCTTATCTAAGCTGTACTGGTGTGATCTAGAGTATCATCTACATCATCTCTAAGACGTACTAGCATGACATATCTAGCATGATGCCAATGCATCATATCTAAGTTGTATGGCATATCTAAGTTGTACTCGCATGGTGTAGATCAGTGCCTCACTGTGTCATCTCTAAGCTGTACTAGCATGATGCCAATGCATCATATCTAAGTTGTATGCCACCTCTAAGCTGTACTAGCATGATCATATCTAGCATGACACGAGCCCTTTGCATCATCACTAAGCTGTATGGTCATGACCATATCTAGCATGATGCGTCTCACCAACATCGTATCTAAGCTGTACTAGCATGAACATAATACATCATATCTAAGTTGTATGTCCAGCTCTAAGATGTACTGGCACGATGCTCCTTAGGCCACTGTATCATCAACAACTCCAACCATCTGTATCATATCTGAGATGTACTAGCATGATCATATCTAGCATGATGCAAGCATCATCTCTAAGTTGTATGACCATCTCTAAGCTGTACTAGCATGATACAGATCCGTAGCTCACTAACAGTCCATGATACCACATATCAGAGCTCCCTCCCAACTGAGGAAGTCATCTCCTCCCTTTCAACCAAGGGAGCAATCTCCACGAGCCCCAGCTTGTCCCTTAAGTATGCAAACTTTATCTTGGACTGAGGCTTAGTCAAAATATTTGCTGTCTGCTCATCAGTGTAGATATACTAAAGAACCACTTTTCCCCTCTGGACTTTATCACGAAGAAAATAGTACTTTATCATGGAACACCAGGTTCTCTAAGAGCTTTACACAGTTCTGGTTATCACAATATATCACGGTCGAATCCAACACCTGATCAAACAGTCCAAAAACCAACTTACGGAGCCACACTGCTTCCGTACAAGCATCACAAGCTGCAATATACTCTGCTTCTGCAGTGCTAAGTGCAACAAACTTTTGTTTCCTGCTAGCTCATGATATCATGGCAGATCCCAAACTGAAACACATACCAGAAGTGTTATTTTTGTCATTTGCACTCCCTGCCCAATCTGAATCAGTAAATCCATGCAACTGTACTTCACTGTTTGAGGCATATCTCAAACCATAGGTTATCGTCCCACAAAGATATCTCAAGGTATGCTTTGCAGCTATCCATTGCTCATGTCTGGGTTCCACCTGGAACTAACTTAACATGTTCACAGCAAAGCAAATGTTTGGCCTGCTATTTACCAAATACATCAATGAGCCAATCAACTGTCGGCATAGGGACGAGTCTACTGGATCAAAATTAAAGTCTCTCAACTTCCTCATATCTGTTACCATGGGAGTTGCCATGGATTTGCAATCCATCATTCCAAACCTCTGAAGGATCTTTACAACATACTTCCCTTGTCCTAGGAAGACTTCACCATGCTTCTGCCATACTTCTAGGCCTAAGTAGTAGTGCATGAGACCAAGATCCTTCATATCAAATTCTGAGGCTAGCTCCTTCTTACACTGAATAATGAGAGGCTTTGCACCTGTCAGGAACAAATCATCATCATATAACAATAGAATCATAGGTGCATCATTCACAACCCTTTAATAGAGGTTTGGATCAACATGACTCCTGGAAAATCCAAGTCTCGTCAAATAGCTATCAATACGTGCATACCAAGCTCTTGGAGCTTGCTTGAGTCCATACAAGGCTTTCTTCAATCTGCATACATGGGTTTCTCTTGGGTGTACCTCAAAGCCTTGAGGTTGCCTTATATATACCTCTTACTCATTTACTCCATTGAGAAAGGTGGTCTTTACATCCATTTGATGTAAACTCCAACCCATGGATGCTGCTAGAGATATGATGGCTCTGATAGATGTATATCTGGCAACCAGAGAAAACGTCTCATCATAATCTTCTCCCTCCCACTGGGAGAAACCTCTAGCGACAAATCTTGCCTTGTATTTATCTATACTCCCATCTACTGCATACTTTATCTTATAAACCCACTTTGAAGTGACTACAAACTTTTCTTTCGGTCTAGGCACAACTTCCCATACATCATTTTTCATAATAGATTAATATTCTTCCATCATGGTCTCCTTCCATTCTTTCTGCTTGATTGCTTCCTCAAAGGTGGAAGGTTCTGCATTAACAAGACTTGTCATGAGTGCCACATAACTGGAGAACCTTTTGGGTTTCTTGCTTTGTCCGAAGGTGCCATTGGGAGCTTTATGCTTTTTTGCTTCTTGCAAGGTGGATTCAAGCCATGTTGGTCTCTTTCTAGTCTTAGGTGCAATAACTGGTTCCACAGGTTCATGTGGTGGTTCTGGTTCTTCTTCACAGGGGTGTTCTGGAGAACATGTGCTATCTTCTTTTGTGTCTTCATGTTCCTCTTCTTCGTTGGAGTCTACAGAGTCTTCTATAGATTTGTTAAATGCAATCCTTTCATGAAAGGTTACGTCTTTGCTGATTTCAACCTTTTCTTGACCTGGAACATAGATTCTATATGCTTTTGATGATTTACTATATCCAACGAATATACCTTTCTTTCCTGAAGGTTCTAACTTCTTTCTCTTATCCTTGGGGACATGAATATAGACAGGGCATCCAAAGATTCTCAAGTGTTCAACAGTTGGCTTCTTTTCGGAGAAGGCTTCTTTTGGTGTCATGTTCTTCAGTATACGATGTGGACTTCTGTTTTGAACATAAACAACTGTCATAACTGCTTCTCTCCATAGGAACATGGATAAATTCTGGTCATTCATCATTGCCTTGACTGATTCTTCAATAGTTCTGTTCTTTCTTTTAGTCACACCATTTTGTTGAGGATTGTGAAGGACAATGAGCTCCCTCCTAATCCCAACTTCTTTATAAAAGGCAATGAGCTCCTTGGAGGTGTATTCTCCTCCATTATCAGATTTTATTATCTGTTAGGTTCTCTACTTCAGCCTTGAATTCTTGGAATTTGCTAAATACTTCATCCTTAGTCTTTAACAGATACAACTAGGTCTTTCTTGAGAAATCATCTATGAACCTCACATAGTAAAGAGAGCCTCCTAGAGACTTCACTAGCATAGGACCACATACATCTAAATGTATTAGGTCTAAGATCTCTTCAGATCTATTTTCATTGCTTGGAAATGGTTTCTTAATATTCTTCCCAAGTGCAAATCCTCTGCAAACGCCTTCATGCACAGATTGTAATTCTGGTATGCCTACAACCATCTGTTTTAGAGATAGAAAATCTTGATAATGAAGGTGAGCATATCTTCTATGCCATAACTCGCTAGGGTTGATTTCATCATGTATAAGAGCTTGAGTATTTTGACCTAGGAGTTTATACAATCTTCTTTCACGAATTCCAATGACTCTAGTGTCTTCTATTTTTGAATCTTTACACCATACAAGAACCTTTCCATCCACGAAAGCTACTCTATCTCCTTTCTCTTCCAAACAAGAAGTAGATACTAGATTCTTTTTCAAACCAGGAACATATAAAACATTATTGAGATGAATAGAGTTACCTGATTCCATCTTGATAGTAGCTTGTCCAATTACCTTGACTGCATAAGAGTTCTTGTCTCCAAGCTCCACTTTATGAGGTGTTTCCTTTTTCGTCATGCTTGAGAGATTTTTACGGTCACCTGTCATATGCCTTGAAGCTCCACTATTGATCAACCATATGTCATCTTCAATAGATCCAGTAAGAGTTGAGTAGTCGAAGAAATCTGCTTCATTATGTTTGGCCTTCTTTGAAGGTTCTTCATATTTGGCAGCTGACGCATGGTGTCTCTCTTTTCCTGCTTCAAACTGTGGTTCCATGATCTTGCCATTCACGATATCTAGAACTTTATTCTTGGCAATGATGAGGTCAATCCTTGTCTTCCATGCTCTGAAGTTTGAAGCCCCTTCTAACTTGTTTTCTCACTTCGTAGAGTAAGTCGACTTGGTCAACATTTGACTTTGACCAAAAACTCAACCTTGACGCCTTGGCTAGTTGAGGGTACTAGGAGGTGCACTAGGCTAAGGTGCACTAGGATATTAAGGAGTTAGGTCAAGTGCTTCACTTAAGGTGCCTCAACAAGAGGGTTAGGGTTTCGTTGCTGCAACAAAACTCTGACTGCAACTGCAATTGGTGCTACAACGAGCAAATAATCTCCCAATCTACCTTCTAGTGGTTAGACTGTCCGAAGATAGTGTGGGCCCATAACTTGTTAAAATAATAAGTGTGCTCGTTTTCACCATAGACAATATCACTATATTGTCACCCAACCATAGGCACAAGGCCACCCCTGAGCACCTTAACCTTGATAGATAGTATAGTTTCGGAAGCAATCACTAGAACCAATAGCCAACCAAGCTAGCGTACCTCTCTCCAAAGCTAGCGCACCAAGCAGAGAAACCAAACCATAAGCCAAAGACCAAGTTACTACTGCAACAACTGCAACTCTCCTCTAGTTATGCGCATCATTAGTCCTTATGAGGTTGTGAGTGAGTGTGTGTCCAAATGAGCTCAAGCACCCTCTATTTATAGTGCTCCAAGTCAACTAACTAGGCCGACTTCTCTTCCTGGAGGATAATTCTTTAATATAAATTATTCTATTGAGTTGACTTGTCTTCTAGGTTTCTTAGTCATCCGTTAGGGTTTTTCTAGCTTCTTGGAATATTCTAATCTCGTCAAAGGTTACACGTGGAGGTTAATATCTCTCGTAGCTACCGTAACATCAACATTGACCATGTGTAAAATGTGCATTAGGGTCTCGGCTCGAGCGATGGTCGTTGGTTGCCAAATAGGCACAACTTGACGAGGAAGGTTAGTGATGGGATGATCATAAAGATGCGGGAGAAATATGCGACCAATTTGGAAAATTCAGCTCGATAGAACAATGTAATAACAAAGAATAAAAATCTTCGGGCTCTCTTCGACCAAAGAATTGATCTCTTCTTAGTTGACTTTTACGAAGCCAAAAACAATGTGTAGCTGGTCTGTGTTGATGTAATTGCACTAGTCGATGGATTCCCAAGTATTCTACCAAAACTCGTCAACCTTTTGTTGAAGCTAGGCCTTGTCCATCTTGAAATTTGGAATTTTGAGTGCATGTAGGAGGCTGCTAGATTCTAGTGCTAGTAATGGTGTTCCCTGGGGTTGTCTAGATGCAAGATCTTGTTGACAATCATTTCCTCATGTTGTTTGGGGTCTCTCAAGAGAAGTAAGGACCTGGTACATTGCATCATCTACTTTAAAGCATTGATGGGAGGGAGAGGGCATCTTAGTGTCTACCTTCATAACTGTAAGTGATTGAAACAAATGGCTAGGGCTATTAAGTGTTAACAATAGTAGGTAAGACACTGTCATGAACAAGGTAAAGACTACTAATATGGAGTAGGAGTAGTGAAAGCAATTGGGTGTTGAAATTAGGTGTTGACCTGTTGGGAGTAATGTGTGTGTTGATTGCATTGACAAAAGAGGAATTAGAGCAAAGATGGAAAGGAGGGAGCAAAAGGAATGATGTGGAAAATAAGGGGAAAAGGAGAATATAAAGTGGCAAACCAAGAGACATTGGCAAAAGTATCTCAAGTATAACGTTGACATAATGGGCATTGACATGAAAAGACTTTGCATGTGTAGGTTGACAGGGGAGATTGAGACAATACGTACAACATGCAACCATTGACTTTGCACGTGCAAACTAATGGGGGGATTGGGACGACTTGATCCTTAATCAATGCTCACTAACATTAGAACTTGAGGATGTGTGCATTTATGTTCCCATGATGTTGTTTCTATTCATGGTCTACAATTTTGTCGATACGTTCTCATGGAGTTTTGTGCAGTGTATAGGGGCCCAACCAAGAATACTATAGTGTCTTGGCCCTTGAGGTGTTTGTTGTTCATGTTGAACAAAATACATAGTCACCTTCCTACAATTACTTGCACTTCAACTTGTTATTGTGGGAGACATTCATGTGCCCGTTATGTACTTGCTCTTGCCAATGAATGAATAACCAAAGATATGGTGGGAAATCACCTTGATAACTGTGAAGCAAGTAAAATTGTGCAGTGGTTTGTGAAGCCCTGGCTCTTCCCCATGCTCATAATAGAAAATGAACACCTATATACATATCTTGATGTCTAAAGCACTACTTTGAAACAAATAATACATGCTAATTACAATAATATGTGTGGAGCCATAAAAGTTAGCTCAAAACATGAAAAATTAAACAAAAAAGACAACTAGTGTGTGCTAAAAGTCCACTCAAGGTGCATTGTTGCCATGTTATAGGATTTTACAAAATAATGTTGATGTGCTTGCTGACAAGGCGACGTGAAGATTCCAAGAGGGCAGTTGTTTGTCAGGTTGGTGCATTGTTCAAAATAGCTCTCAACAATGCAATCAAGGAAAGGCTAAAGATAAGCTAGCTCAAGATGATGATGATGAGGAACAAGTGAAAGAAGTGATACAAGTAGAAAACAGATCGACGTTGACCTGTAAATCCAAAAAATGAGTAGATAGTGAGTAAAGTCTATAAGAAACTCCTGTCGGACATGTAAAATAGTTCAGAGGATCCATAAAGAATGATTGTTTTAGAGTGGTGAAAGATTAGCAATTGTTCTAGTTGACATTGAGAGCGTGAAGAAGATTGGTGGTGTTTGGCTGTGGCTGTGAAATTCATCAAAACCAAAGATTTAACAACTTTATGAGTAGAGAACAAACAAAGAGATTAAATGCTCAAATGTAGTAGCAATGGTTGTTCAAGTTATTATATCATGCTCTTTCGCAACAAAGTCAAAATCAAGCTTAAGTTCCACATTAGTAAGACATACATTACATGTGCTGAACATTCTGGTTAATATACCCATGCCGTGTATGATAAAAACGACAACATAATATCAACAATGTTAAAGTCCAATGATTATGTTGATGGAAAGCCAATTGAAAGAAAGGTCTTCATTTACAAGGTCTAGATCACCATGAATCACAAAGAAACTTTAATCAACTCCCATCAATTCTCATCCATAGTTATGTTTTGGTGCATTGACCCTTATAAATAGCCCTAATCCTGCCTCCCCTACGTTGAGTAGTGTTAATTTTTAGAGTATAGTAAGTAGATTCTGCAATTGAGAATTTAGCCTAAAATGAAAACTCAAATCAAAACAGTAGATCTAAGTATGCTAATCTACAAACACTCACTGCTTGGAAATGTGAACAAGAAACACTCACATATTTGAACACTCCACATTGCATTTGTGTTCTACAGAAAATAAAGAACTACATGTTGAGATTGTAGCAAGGAAGGTCTGCCATCATCATTACATCGTCCTAGGATGATGGAGGACAATGAAACTTAGGTTGAGTTGATTAATTAAATGATTTCCTAAGTCTAACTTAGGAAAAGAACCGTTGATGTGTTATAATCTTCAATTGACTTTATTGAGTACTTCTTCTAATGTTAAAGTGAAAAATAATTTAAGTTGTGGTCTTTTAATATTGACCATTGATCTCATCATGAGGGTGAGGGTTGATCTCAGCCCTCAATCCTTTTGGAGATTATGGTTTCACTTACTCAATGAAGAATAAGAGAATGACTTGGCTAAGAGGGTGCACAAGGAGAAGGAAAAATCGATCTTCAGAGAGATTGATTGCAGATTTGAGTGTGAGGATTTGCAGGGAGACGAAGGAGAACTCATCAAGGAGATTGGCACACACATCTTCAACACTGCAGAGGAATTTAATCTCAGATCTAAGCGTCGTCGTACCAAGTGACACAACACCCACGTAGACAACTGTACAATCTTGCACATAGGCTTATGCATGGGTCTCATCAGGCACTCTTTGGTTCATGGATTTGCAGAGAGGGGCTGTACAATTGTTGGGGAGGAGTTTTTCTGAGCATTCTGCTTGGTATTTGGTTGGGACGGTTTGTATTGTAAGAGAACTCTATATTTCTTTGCTGACTAATAATAAAATCTCAGATTTGGTGCACCGGTTTTCCCATCTTGGGTTTTTCCGGGGACATTTGTCCAAAAACACTTGTGTACTAGTGATGTGATTGCTGTCTACTTTACTTTTAGTGCTTGGACATTTATTTTTAGTTGTATATATATTTTATTGTGAAGAAAACCCTGAATAATTAGTTGAAAGTAAATTAATTGGTTTAAAGTCTACTGGGTTTTGAGAAAATTCACACTACACAACAGTAACTCAAATCACCAATATGCTAACTCAAAATTGAATGAACACCTTGCTCTTTCCCTTTTTTGATAAATGAAGAAGGTAGAGAGGCTATAGAAATAGCCCTTCCCCGTGGGTACCTGAAATGAACAAAGTTCATTTTTTGAAGAAATATCCAACATTAGAAGGACATACAACTGAAATCCATAAAGGACAAAATATATAAATTAATGAATAAGATAGAACGAATGATATGATCAGTGTTATCAGAATCGTTGAAATCAGTGTAATGTCCCCATTTTTGGACATTATTACATTACAGAGTGTTATGCTTACCAGAGTAACTAGATAGGGGTGATAGAGATTTTAGGAGATATTGAGGGGTTTTATTGGGCCCGACTTGCATTGTTCATCATCAGGATCCATTTCGCACAGCTTGGCTTTGGTTCCGTTGCGTTTCGACGATTTCCTAATTTTGAGTTATGATGGGTCATATTTTAATTAAATTCACTAAGAAGGTCATAATGGGCATATTACTTGGAGAAACCTCTTAGTGTAATAGCTCATCAGAATCGGGAGGAAGAGCATTATAGGATAAGATGATGAGAAGTGACTTTCAGTGGCCAGAGAAACCATAAGGATGGATAAATCACTTTTTAGAGGTAAAATGGTTAATTAATTAATTAATTAATTAAGTGATTTAATCAAGGAATATTAAAATAAAGTAAAAGTCACTTGGAGAGAAAAGGTCAACAATGAATTAGGGTTTCTATAAAGGAAGGGTACAACAACCTAATTGATTGTTATGTTAGGTTTTGATGTTGAGATAGTTTCCAGAGGAGGAGGAAATCGACCCCCTTGTTGTTTTATGGATTTTTGGAGGAAACCACCACCATTGATTGGTTTTGGTGTTGAGAGATACACCCTAGCCTATCGAAGATACCATCCAGGTATTTCACCGTGCTATTCAGAAGTATTTAGTGTACCGTGATTGCGCAGCTCAGCTAGTGACGGCTCAAGGGTTAGAGAGGTTTTCCTCCCGACCCAGTTGAGAACTAACCAGGGTGCTTCTTTTGAGCCACCAATCGTCAGATTCTGACGATGGAATCTCTCAGTGCACATCATACAGCCAGGAAGGGCACAGTTCTTGAGGAGGGACGTTTGGGGTTCCAGGGGGTATTTCGGATCAAGTCCGAGGAAACCCTTCCGACCCATTACAGAGGAGACCAGAACGATCATTTCGAGATATTCATTGTCGGATTTCGTCGGTGGGATCACTAGGGCGCACTCAGACAACATAGGAGGTGTGCAAACCCCTAGGGGGTGACATCTGGAGCTTCAGAGGTCAGATCTTCAGTCCGACAGTTGCCAGGAGCAGCCTAGAGGCCAGGGCGCTCAGTTTGGGACAATTTCGAGTCCGTTCTGTTGAGTATAGCCATCAGGGTGAGTTTTCTAGTATTTTCAGCAGTGCCCATGAGTTTCCGGAACTGCATTTTGTCATTTATCCGTGCATGCACATATCTACCTTCATCTTTTGATCACGGGTATTTTATATTCGTTGCTTTGTATTCCAGTGACGATCCATGAGATCTAATTGATGACTATTTTATTTGCTTCCAACATATTGTTGTATTTCTTTCTTTTTCCTCATAATACATTAGTGTGATGGTGTTGTTCTCTATTTCGTATGCATCATATATACTGCTTAAACAATAAATGAATGAAACACACATGCGAAAATCACCAAACATATTAAAACATTAACTCAAACGCATCCAGAATTCCCCTAGAGTATCATATCTGAGTGATAAAACAATAGTTTAGCAGTAGATATCGAGATTAGCTAGATCAGGGATATTACAATGGTATCAGAGCTGGTTTTCTTGCCAGCCTAATGGGAAAATTAGTGAGGAGTTATTTCAGATTGTTTCCACTAAATTTCAGCGGTGATAACTTGCACTTATACATTCAGATGTAGTAGTAGAGAGAAAAGTTCAGATCAAATATGGAGGACAACGTGAGGAATATTCGTCATATGCTTGGATAGGGGTGACAACAATTGCGGTAGGCTATGGCAAGCCTTCAAAACAATGCAGAGATTAATGGAGCTAGTGGTTCAAAGATGCAACAAACAAGACATAAAAGATATGATGAGGAGATTGCAGATTGTTTGAGGGAGTATCAGGAGCTTGGTCCGACATTTCATGCAGACATGTCATTCAAGGATTTTTGCACCGTCAAACATCCTGAGTGGTATGAACCCAAGTATCAGTGGACAAGAAGGTGAAGGTGCCAAGGAAAAAGGCTAATGGTGCATATGGTGAAGAGACCCCATCAACCGATGTTGAGGATTCCACATCATACCTTAATAGTGATGCTCATGATAATGAGGATGTGCGTGAGCAGTTGGATGGACAGGATGAKAGCACATGTTCTTCATCTTCCCTATCAAGCAGTGTTGAGGATCCAACACTTCAGTATAGTGGTGACACTTGTGAGGATTCATATGTGTTGGCACTTAGACATGATGAGATTAGGAGGTTGGATGACCTACCCTTGGGTGTAGACATGGCTTCTAGGAAGTCATGTATGGAGGATGATGAGCTTCCTATGATGACAGTGACACATTTTCCATCTTCTCAGACACCTATGACAACCATGACACATGAGGATATCAGTGGCATTTCTGATAAGATAGAGGAGCCTTGTGTGGGGATTATGCACAAGGGACATATGGATCCGCAGATCTAGGAGGAGAGGCATGACTTGGAGCCAATTGACTATATACATACCTATCAGTATGAGGAGAGTGAGTCACCTCTTTTAGGGAGTCTATTGTTAGATCAGGTTGTGGAGACTGACAGTTTGATGGGATACTCACTTCCAGAACTGGTCTACAGTGATGAGGATGCACTCCCTATTAGTCAGGATGACCATATCTCATTTTTGGACACATCTGTATAGGATCCAGGTGCAGATGACATTAGCAGAGTGAGCGCACAGGAGGATACAACTGCCCATACATGATACAATGCGATTCAGATGGGGGCAGCAGTTGGTGATGGTGTGCAGTGGCATACAGGAGGACTCAATAGCATAGTGGACAGGGGGCAGTTCAGTGCCTTATCTTTTGAGTGTGTTGTTGAGGATTCCATTATTGACACTAGCGGTGAGAGGCATGAGGTAGCACCTCAACAGGGTTGTGATCAGGAGTCATGACACTTGACAGGACAGTTGAGAGTCAGTGAGGACATGATCATGGCAGCCACTAGATGCATTGATGATACACACGCATTGGTGGTAGGTTATTGTTGGAGGGCCTCAATGGCACGTGATAGTTCAGATAGAGGACTTGCCATTGATGACTTCCATGCACTCACGGAGAGAGTGATTGTGATGAGGGCCGACTACCAACAGTTATTGATTGATAGAGATTACCTATTGGAGGTTGGCGAGATGTATCACAAGGCACTAAGGGAGTAGGAGGTTGAGGTGGACTGACTCACTCATGAGTTGGTGAGCACACGAGGATTCTTGGAAGGCACATAGACAACCCTTCAAGAATCAGAGGCTAGATTAGAGGAACTCCTTGAGGATACTAGTCAGAGATCCACTATATATATCTCAATGGAGAGTCAGACATATCCTTCAGTTACATTGTTAGAGGATATTGGTGGTTTGGCAGAGGAGTACTAGTGGATGGAGGAGCATGAGGAGTACCCAGGATCACTGATGAGTATGGAGAGATATGATCCGGAGACGCAAGAGGATGTCCATGGGTCACAGGGACCACCCTTCACGAGGGGTTTTGAGGCAGCTGGGCACACACTTACACATGGGGATTCCAAAGCCAGGGGGAGTTATGAGGACACTTCCATTTGTGTTCCAGGATTGGCCGACCTCCATGTAGAGGATGACCCAATAGTACACGCAGGATCCATGATGTTGCATGTGTATACAGGAGACCACATGAGTATGCAACTGGCTATTACTTCAACCCAAGGTATGCAATTTCAAAGTTTCTAAGTTCTATTATTCATTACAAAAGCTTAACCAAAGATGCAAACTCAAATTTCAATTGATGAATATTTTGTCTTCTGAACCTTGAAGGTACCATTATACAAAAAATTTTGAAGCAAATGGGGAGGCAAAAGAGGGATTAGATAAGATAAGATAATTTTATTAATGTCCAACGAATGACCACAAAAGTAGGTCAATGGGATTGAACACTACAACAAATATGAGTACAATGTGGGAGTGCAAGCATAGCTCCTAGATATTGTTGAAAATAACATAAAGAAAGAAGCCTACAATAGTACAGTTTCAAGGTGTATATGACTGTGACAAAAGTACGATGCTCCAAAATATAAGTATGTCCAAGGTTGGAAAAGTGGACAACTCAAAAGTTTGTCAAGAGAGAGTGAGAGAGTGAGAGAGAGGTTTGGTAATGAGGCTTGTTATCGTACAATCTGTAGCTTCGGAAAAGCCCAATCCAATCCACGGAACTGTGACAACTATGGGAGTACCTACCCATTGTGACCTTTAGATAGACACTCCCCTCGCCTTAGTGATGATGAAATTACCATAAGGGGGGAATCCCGGTGACCCTAGGGGGATTGAGATGGAAAGTGTAAGAATGATAGATGAACACCCCTATGAGTCAAAATTGGAGGAGTAAGGCTTGAGAGTGAGTCTTGTAGATGGAGAATGGTTGCCAAGTATCTGCAAAACAATGTTAGGCCTGCCCAGAACAAGACAAACGATAGATATACAAGCCTTAAACCAAGGGGAATCAAGCAAGAAGCCTTGCTGTCCCAAATTGTAGCAATATATATATATATATATATATATATATATATATCAACAATCTAAGATATCAATAGCTGCAAATTTAATCATCCAAAGTCTAGTACAAGATATCAGAAATAAATCTAGCGATAACTAGTCAAATTTCCAATGAATAGAGCAAGATTTTGGTGGCTTTTAAGGGCTGTTTATTAGGTGTTATCAACAATTTATTATAACAACCAAGTGGTTGTAGCAAACAATTGCTACAACAACAAAATCTAACCACGAAAATCAACAAGTAGACCATCCAAATGATAGCCAATAACTAGTAGAACAATAATCTAGGTTTACAAGTGAATTTCAGCGGTAGATTAGTGAACAAAGATTGAAAGAAGATGAGTTTGTTGCAACCCTAATGGCTGTAGCTTTAATTTGTAACAACAAAGAGAACTACTAGGATAATCAAGACGCCCCTAGGGCACAAGAAATCTTATAGCATATAGAATCAATTCCAACTTGAACATTTGCAATACCTCAAAAATTCACGCATACTAATGCAACGATTTTATATCTCCAATGCAAGTAGATTAGTGCCTTTATCAATTGGATTAATAGAGTCTCTTGTGTAAGAGCTAGTTGTGTTACTTCTCTTGGGGTGTAAGCCTTTTTATTCCCTAGAGCAAACTAAAGTAGAAAGGTAAATTTAGGAGGGTGTAAGCCTTTTTACTCCTAGCAACCTTTGCAAAATAGCTTATTTAATGACAACAATGATAGATCTTGGTGGAGGGTGTATGCCCTTATACTCCAAGAGTTTAACAAATTAACCTTGTAACCAAGAAAGAAACAACACAAAGCCTAAATTCCTTACCTAGTCCAAGAGATAGCAAGCTAAATCCTTCATTACCAAGAATATTTCATCACAAGAGCAAGAACAAAGCATCCAAGAGATAACACCTAGCTTATTCCTCCAATAGACAAGTAGTAGCATCCACAAGACATTCAAGAGAGAGAGATAGTGTGAATTGCCCAAGTAGGGCGAAAATTTCAACCATACAATATGTAATTCTCAAGTGAGTTATCTCCAAATGAAATGAGCAAGACCTTTATTTATACAAGGTCTTGCAAAGCCAATTTGTCCACTTAACTAGGGTAAAACACAAATTAGGGAGGCCGACGTCCTCTATTTTCCCCTTTACAACTTAAAATTCAAATAATACATAAAGTAAATCCTCTTTAGGGGTGACGTCATGCCCTAAAGGGTGACGTAGGCCCTCCTAGGAGAGACGTTTAGCCTCTAAGTGAGGTCGTTGGGCCTCCAAAGGTCTCACGTCTTGTCCTGAAGTGCTCTAGTGCAAAACAAGTGTCGTCCTCTCCAAATCATGTCATATCATCATCAAATACCTTGCACCATCAAACCCTAGCCTTCCAAGTGATGTCGTCATGCCCCAAAAGAGAAGAGTATGGTCTCCAAAGGCAAATGTGGGGCTGGGAAGGCTAGCGAGTCACCTCCAATGGATAATCAAATGCCTCCAAAGGCAATGTCTGTCATCCAGGCTGTCCCAAGGAGAGGGGGCGCATCATCCGACCTGTGGGCTTCATGCCCCAAATGAAGGTCCAAGGAACCTTGTGCCTTCACGATCAAGCTTTCACTTGTCAAGGACCTGCAAAGACAAAGAAGTATGCCCTCCAAGGGTCCTCAAGTCACAATATCATGCCAAGTAAGCCATATCTAATAAAAGAACCACCCAAACATGTGCATCAAATCCCCCCTTTTCAAAATAAACAAATGCTCAAAGACCTAATACAACTTGCCAAATTTAGATATGGGAGGGGTGTCATAGTGCCCTATTGGGTGAGTCGATTCCTCAAGTAGGGGATGTTCCCAAGGAGAATCCTTTCCAGGTCATGTAGTGAACATGAGGTGGATGGGGCTAGACTTCTAGGTACAGGGTTTCATGACATACAAAGGCTCGTATTGTCTCATTTATGGGCGCCTTTGTTGAGGGATAGCCACATCTTTTTCCTCGTTTTGTTTTTAAGGCATATTTTTCCAAGCCCTTTATTAGCCATTTATTTTGCATGTGTCACCAAGTTGAAGACAATAAGGGGCACTAAAAAGGAAATGCATAACCCACATACGCTCTACCTTGGTTTGCATGCGCTTCCAAGTTGAAGACAATAAGGGGTACTAAAAAGGAAATGCATAGCCCACAAACGCTCTACCTTGGAAAGTATCATTGATTAATTAATTATTTATTTTATGGGTCCCTCAATTTTTTGAGAAGCGTTTCATTGCTCTCGGGATCCCAGGGTGAGCCTCTGTTGCATGATGTTTTTGCAAGGGCACCTTTGAGCCTAGTGGCCCCTTCTTCCCATGAAATGAGGTACATGCCCTTGTTGGGTCAATAAGCCTGAAAACCAAAAAGATGGGGAAACGTAGGGGGAAGAAATGATGGAAGGTGGCAAGTATGAGCGGGAATCGTACAATGACCCTTCAAGGAGACCCCCTAGTAACAACCCTTTTTCCTGAGGGTGGTCACTTACTAGGAAACCATGACACTCACCAACGTGAAATAGGGAAAAAACCATAATTTCCAAGCAGATGTTTTCAAAATCAAGAAAGGATCCTTTGCATCATGTTCAAATGCTTCAAATATTAAAATGACATTTACCATAATATCGAACTCGTTACTTCATGAAGCAAGACCTGTTGTCCTTTGTGGGCCAAGCTGGGTGTGGTGGATGTTGCTGCCATCGATCGAATGGTGATGCGTGGTATGATAGGGGCCCTTGTTTGCTCATTTGCCTCTCGACCCTCCATGTCTGCAACTTGAGGGCCTCAAGACATCATCTCCTAAGTTATCCCTAGAAATGGGGGATAACAAGGCTAATAATGTCAAGGTCTCCCAACTATGATGCTCAAGGGCGAGGGAGGCAAATTGAGAACTGGCTTGCTGTCGGATTCCTTAGGAACTATCTGGGGGTTTGACTGTATGATCCTTGGGGGGGTGTAGGAGTGGGGGATACTAATAACATCCGAGGCCAAAAGAAAGAAACTCTGGATAGATCTCTGGTAGCTCCTCTAAATTTGGGAAGTAGTATGACAGATGAGGGGCACCTTGCTCCAAATCCTTTTGGAGTTGATACCTCTAACTCTTCGAGGATGTATGGATTGATGTACCGTTCGACATCTCCGAACTAGTCTTGAGGATAACAATCTGTCTCCTAGAGGGGGAGGCCGAGGAGAGACACGAGGTCTCACCAATCTATTGTTTGGTGTACTCTGGGACTTTGCTCGTAGCTTGTTGCTCCGATATGATGGAACAACATGAAAGTAAGAGGTGATCGTTCTGGTCATCCCAAGGTGGGGCATGGCATTCATGAATCGAGATTGATGGTTGATGATCTCCCTTAGGAAGAGGGCTAGGCATCTTTTGTCCTGGTATCGAAAGAAAGTAGAGAGGGAGAGCCCCCCAAGTCCCTATAGATGCAATGGTAGCGACCTCTGATCTCATAGTATACGGGGCACCTAAAAATGAGGTGCATCTTAGTCTCCAACTCCTTTAAGTGGCACATTTGGTAGATCCTATCAGACCATGGTATATGGTGGTCTGTCTTAATTCAGAGTCGATGGGAGTCGACCTGGAGTTGTCCCAAAGGGATCCCAAGTGAGTGTATCGAATGCCTGTGCGTATAAGGGGGCAGACGATGATGCCATCCTGCAGCTCCAAAAAGTGCTCTAGATAGAAGGACATCTTCGAGCCCAGGCTTGTCGGTGATGAGGTCCAAGTGACTTGGATGTATAGTCTGTAGATATCTTCTATGATAGCTTGGTTCAGTACCTGTCTAGTTGGCAAGGGATGATGCGATGCATCCAGGGAGAAACTATACGGGGGAAGGCGTTTTGGGGAGATATTCATCGACTGGAGAAGCAAAGATGCCTCTGAGAACCAACCTTGTGCATGGCTTGAGGGGGGATCCGAAGCAAGAGCCTCTGAGGAGCAAAGAGCTAGGTAGGGGTACTGCTCTCTCCTGATGGTAGAGTCTCTGGAAGACCTGGCTTAATGAAGGAAAGAGACCAAGCGGAAAATGATCTCGAAGAGGAATGGGTTGACACTGAACTCTGCGTGAATGATGGGCTGTAGAATTGTCCGCTTGCAACGGATGATACGCTTGAGAAGTAGGGTCTAGACTCTCTCCAACCTAGCCCAGTCTATCTGTAACAACATCGACCCCCAGATCTCGAAGCCATAAAGAACTTTGGGTCTGATAATCGCCTCCATGAGGTAGAGTTTGGACGAGATGTCTTGAAATTGACCCAGGAAGCACTGTCTCTCGATGAGGGCTAGGGATCCGTACCCTTTATTGAACCGAGGCTGAAGGGCTTGCTGCATATCGAAACAATGTCCTATGAATTGTACTCCCAGGTAAGTGTAAGCGGTGGTGATCTCAATCTCTACCCCCGGTAGTAGAAATGCAAGTTTGTAAGAGATCTCTTCGATGCATTGAACATCAAAACCTTGGTTTTACCCAGGTTGATCGTCAGTTGCCGAAGGTCACAAAAGTTGGCCAGTGCATCAATCTGTCTCTGCAAGCCCTTAGGAGTAGAGGCCAACAAGACCAAGTCGTCGGGAAATAAGAGTAGGGAAATCAACACGTGATGTAGAAGACAACCATCCCCCTCTTGGATATTCTCATGGAGGAAGGACTCCAACTTTTCAATATAGATCCCGAAGAGGGTCGATGAGAGGGATCACCCTTGTTTTACCTCGATGGTACTCTAAACGAAGTCGGAAAGGTTGTTTTCCATCTTGAAGCGTCTCGAAACTGACTTGTATAGCCTCATGATGGCTATTAGAAGGGTCTCAGATATGTTAATGTCATGGATCCTGTTGCCGTCCTAATACACACTTGCTAACGTGAGCTAAGTCCTGCTCACTTAGTGTGTCCTTGGAGGCACAATGCCTAGGTTCTCAGTCCACACTGTCACCTTGACTGGAACCTCTTCCTTCTAGGCTTACTCCTAGGGA
>ML781534.1:572957-589927 GCA_009831015.1 Picea engelmannii | reverse complement strand
TGAAGAGTATAGTGGGGCTAGGAATCAAGGGTTACCTCCATGAGGACCGTGAAAGTATCTCGTATTTGGTTGTGGTGGTGTCCAGTGATCTAAAGCGGGAGATGGGGTGGAGCAACTTCTTAAGGCAGGTGGTGTAAGAGTCAGCGTAATCTTTATCAAAGAGGAAGGTGGTGCGAGGGGGTGGCAAGGTGGGTTGGGGGGAGGGGGTAAATGTAGAAAGGGAGAAGGTGAGGAGGGCATGGTTTGCCAGAGGGAGGTGGGATATAAAGAAGTCTTGGATATGCGGGAGGAGATTCAAGTTGGCCATGACATAGTCAACCACACTAGCCCCCCCACTATGGGGGAAGCAAGTAAAGTTGCATGAACCTGAAAAACAAGGGAGCCCAATCATGATCAATAAATCATGGGATTCACCTAGCTGCAAAAGGTGTCTCTCGTACCTTGTGAGGGGCCCATACTTGTAGGTTTCTGGTGCGGGCATTAAAGTCACATAGAAGAATGACTTCCCAAAAAGTGGATTAGTGGGAGATGTCAGTGTAGAGATCAATGAAAGGGTCCCCGTTAGACTCCGTAGGAAGTGCAAAGTACGACGAGGTTGGGGGGAAGTAACAAACTGTAATGTATTTATCTTGGAGGAGGGGGCTCTTCCGATGGAACCAAACCGACAAAATCCTGGCATGCTCATCTGATGACAACATAGTAATCCTGTTCTGGAGGGAATCCCATATAAGATAGGCGATCCCCCCCAGATCCTCTGACACTGTCGGATCTGGTCTCCTTTTGGCAAGACCATGCCCAATGATACCCATGTATCAGGGGTGGTGTTCGCATGGGGCTCGCGTGCATCTTTGTGAGGAAAAGGAGCTCACGGGACCCGATCGCATCTTGAAGTGTACCCGATGAAGACCAAAACGCACCATTACAGTTCCAACATCCAAGGGAGATGGTGGGTCCACTGCCCCTAACCTGTCTCGCAGTTGAACAAGATCGTCATGTGGCCCAAGGGTGGGTGTATCCAGGAGGGGCTGAATCACGATTATGACTTTGAGGTCTTGAATAACTACCCACCTCCCTTCTTTCTCCGCTGACGTGACTCGGTCCCTAGACAACTTGAGTTCCACCTGTTGGGATTTGGTGAGGTCACCATAAAGAAGATACGCTGTATGGGTGGGAGCGAAGAGAGACTCCTCTTAGCCTAGAGAGCTCTAAGGCGGTCCTCTAGTCTATGGAAACGAAGGAAGAGTGTGGAGTTGGATCCCATCCATGCACGTTCAAGGGCGAGGTCCTTCAGATCCAAAATGTCGTGAAGGAAAGAAGTGCCTATCAATAGGGGGTCTGATGGGGCCTCGGGAGGAGGGAGTCCACGCACTCTAAGATTATGCTCCCGAGTTCGACAGAGGCGTTCCTCATTTAGTTTTGTTTGTACCACCCCTTCGACCACTGTGAGTGGGGGGGGGCTATTCCCTTTTCTGGACCACATCAACCCAAGAATTAAGTGTTTTTTGCTGCATTTTCGCCTCCTCTTTAAAAAGAGCCTGCTGTGATCTCATCTCTTCTTGTAGATTTTTAATATTTGAGATTTATGTTTGGAGCATGGGGGAGTCTACACTTGGGTTCTGTAAATGGATATCGCACACAAAAACCTTTGCCCGCGACGTCTGTTTCTCAATCACTGACTTCACCCACAAATTGCAACCATTGTTGCTCTTGGATTGCGCCCACAGTTGTTGCTTGCTTGCGGTTGCGCTTGAACTGACCACGATCTGCGGTCACTATTGCTCGTGGACTACGCTCGAATCCTTGCTTGCGACCCTTTACCTGCTCGCGGACTATTGCTCGACCATGACTGTTGCTTGACCTTCATGTGCTCGCAGACTGTGCCCAAACCACCACCCAACGCATGATTCCTGATCCCACGATACAGGATGAGATACATAGCAAGCTCCTGGATTTCAATGACAATATTGGTACCTTTGGCATGTCTATGGCTATACGAAGAAAAACAAAGGATCCATTGGGTAAGAAAGTTCAAAGTTTTCAAATTATATTATTCATTGCAAAAGTTGAGTCAAAGTTTTAGGGTCATTTGCTAAAACTTCTTTTCCTTTAACTCTTATTGTAGCCTATTGGTGGCAACAGTTTGGTGGTCAATGCCCTGATCTACAACAATTAACAATTCAAATATTGAGCTAGACATGCAGTGCTTCTGGGCATTAATGCAATTAGAGCGTTTTTGAGCATATAGACACCAAGAAGGGGAATTGTTTGGAGCTATGATTTATGTTTTGGTACAACCTTAGGTTGAGGTGCAACCAATGTTGAACAAAACCCCTAAATCAAGCATCATAGTCTTGGATGACTTTGATCTCTCATCAGAGTAGGTTGTGGAGAGTTAGGCATCAACATTTGATAATGAAGACCTTTCTTGGATAGACTTGGACCCACTTCCACAGGAAAATGTACGAATACCTTCAGGGCCAGGGGAATCAAGTTGGAATCCCACTGTAGGGTTTATTCATATTGAGGATGAGGAGTATGAGGAGGATAAGGATTTTGATGATTAGTATTATCTAGTATCATACTATGCTTATTTTTGGACTCTAGAGGCCATTTAGAGCCTCTTTGTTGATGTATTTTTGTTCAGATATGTATTGCACTCTGTGCTATTTTGGTTAGGTGCAGTCTTGCTATATAAATGAGAAACTTTGCATATTTGTGTATAAATGGTTTGGATTCATATGGATGCACATGAATATATACATGTTTTTTTTAATTTTAAATTTGAATATTTTATGTAGTTTTTGGTCTATCGGTTTTTTTGTTTGTTCCAGTCCTGTTCACATTTTTGGGGTCGACCGGTTTGGTTCTGATAACTATGGATATGATATGTTGATACAATGCCACGTGATGGTGTACTTATATGATTGTCTAGTCATAATGGTTGGTAGGTCATTTCCCTTGATTAGGTCATGTCTTTTAGTTAGGATGTGTCACTTCATTTATTTATTATTATTATTATTATTATTATTTATTTCATATATTTATGTTCATTACATTGCCTTCCCCTTTAGAAATGCTTTGTCCTCAAAGCATATTTATGGACAGACTTTATCTCTTGTGCTAGCTTGTAATGCCTTCTCATGATTATTTATTCTTGTAGCTATGATGGAAGATGATACAAGACACTATGATCTTCTAAGTGCTGAGCAGATTTGTTGAATTGTAAGAGGGTCTGACCACCCTAATTCGATTCTTTGTGGAACATTGCATCTATAGGGTTCTTGGAAAGAACTTGTTGTATTGTGATTCCCATGATAACTTCTACTTCGAGACCGAATTACACTGGAACTAATATTCTTCAAAATATTCTCTGTTTCGAACAATGTTGATACACGGACTAGTTAAAGTATTGACTTTTGTGATTAGGATGTTGATAGGGTGTCCTTCTAACCTTATGTTTCTTTCTCATACTTACAATGTTTTTTTGATTCACCTTTTGTAGTATGTCTTTTTTGCACACTTGTGCTGTTTTGTTGATCTGTAAAATTTTATTGATAGAGATACTTGGAATTTCCATTGCTTGTACTTCAGCATCTGATGACTTCTCTATTTTAATGGGGTCAATCATTATTTCTCTATCGACTGTTGATTCTTTGTTTGCAAGTTGCTTCAACATTTCTTGTTGCAACTTCTTTTCACTTTTTAACTTCTTAATCTGTGCAATCAAGTTTTGACTATGATTCCTAAGCCAAAAATTTCTTCATCTTTATTAGCATCAACCTTGTCAAAATCTTTTTGCACCTTTTGTATAGACTTGTGATTATCTCGAAGGATCACCTTTGAGATATCTTTAAAGTCCTCTGATTAGGAAGCTTCTAAATCTGACTTCATTGTAACGTCTTGCCATGTTATATTCTTGTAGTGAAATGTCAAAAACTTTTTCATCATGTTTAAGATGAAAGTACCCATTGCTTCAATCTAGGTTGAACCTAGAATTATGTCAACTTCGTTTCCATATGTAGTTGTAACATTGAATTGGGATATGAATTTATAATCATCAATAGTTAATTGTAAGTCCCTAATGTCATATTGCTTCTCGTCATAAGTGTTTTTTTGTTCGATTCTACTTGGCTTTGGATCTAATAATTGACTCACAAAGTTGACGTTAATGTGTTTTTTCTTTTCGTACGGACATATAGCGATGCTAATATTCTATCCTTGAATAATCCCTTCAACTTTTAATTATAAACATTTTAGTGAATCTTCTCCTTATTTCACCACTAAACTCCATTTTGTTTCAGTTAAAAACTTTCATAAAGTCACACTCTTTATTATGGAACTTGTATATTCTTTGTAATAAGTGTGTACAAGGTACGCGGTTCCCACAAATAATGTGCTTTGATGATTCATTTTTAAAATCTTGAATACCCTTTTACTTAAATGTTCCTACGTACCTTTATGAATGTATGAAATATATGAAATAGTACATATGTTAATACACCTTAAACCTTTATTTACCCATCTACTTGATAACTTCCTTGTTGATAGTTTGGCGTATAAGGTTGAGGTACCCATTATAATCTCGCGTATAATGAAGCGTAAATTATAACTTCACTTAATATACCTTTAATATTAAGTCGACTTACCAAAATTGAGTTTGCTAAGGTCGATAGTCATGTCTTGTAGATGAATATGGAACTGTTTGCGGCGACGACTGTATAGATGCAAACCTTGATTTTCTTCTCTCTGGTTACTTGTCCAGTGGATGTTGGAGCCTTTGGTTACCTATGAACACTTTTCAGTGGCTAGATTGCTCTTGAAAACGATGATTTCAATGGCCGCTCCACACGAATTTAAACTCATAGTGGCGACGATTGGTGATTGGATTTTGGTTGCTTTGATACCCTAAGACATCCCATGCGACCTTAACCTCATGGTGGCAACAACTGCAACTATATCTTCACGGTTGGTGGTGTTTATGAGATGCAATGATTACTATTTGGTGAGTCTCTACTTCACGGGAAACTAGAGGATGTATCACTATTGAGAGTGGTAGATTGAAAAGGCCACTGACCTAGTGGAGCAACTATTGGTTGTGTGACATAGGTGGCTTGGGTGATAGCTGTGGCTTGAATGATTTGGATAGCGGTCGGTGCATTTTGACCCATGATTTTATTTGACCCAAAATAAGTTGTAGCTTGATCTTGGCCTGTATCTTGATGTGAAAATTGTTCTCTGTTTTTTCTTGATTTCTGGTTCTCTTTGAACTTGCAATAGATCGATTTTGATTTTTTTTCTTCTCTAGAATGTATGGAATATCTAATTTTTTTTTGGGGGCTAAGGGCTAGATTGTGGTTAAAGACTAGAGGTTTAAAGAAACTCTAAAACGATGGGGTTGGCCAAAAGTTGGACCATACAAGGTTTGGATAAGGTGTGGCCAAGGGCTGGATCAAAACTTGGCTCTGATAGCAAACGAAATGGACAATGTTCGTTTACTAAAGAAATATCCAACATAAGAAGGATAGACCACTGAAATCCATAAATGACAAAATATATAAATTAATGAAAAAGATAGAATGAATGATATGATATGTCGATACAATTCCACATGATGGTGTACTTATAGCATTGACTAGTCATGATTTTGTCTTTTTGTTCGGATGTGTCACGTCATTTATTATTTATTATTATTATTATTATTATTTATTTGATATATTTATGTCCATTATAACACGCACATTAGAAAAACTTACCCTAAAATTGTCTAGGGATTAGTGCCTTTTGAATGAGATAACTATCTAAGGAAGTGTGCCCACTAGGAGAAGCTAATCATGCATGTAGACATTATTGATGTTTGTAGCATCGAACAAGTATTTCTGCACAAGTCTAAGTGTCTAGACGTGTGGAAGTCGTCCAAAGCCTTCAACCTTAGTAATTTACTTTAATTAAAGGAATTATTAAAGTGCTTTTTATAATTAAAGTACTTTAGTTTGGTTTCTAGTTTTGCTTTCACTGTTTTGTTTATTTCCAACCAATATATTTTATTTTGTGTGCTATAATTTAATTATCAGCAAGGAAAAACACAAGGTAGTAACTTATCTAGGTGCTCGGGATTGAGATTTTTCAACATGGTATCAGGGCTTGCACTCTGAGAGGGAGACAAATTTTAGATACACAAGAAGCTCAAGAGACCTTGAGTGCTTGAGACATGAAGGATTATGATTGAAGAGGATCTTAGCAAGGGTGAAGAAGGACTTTCATCTAGAGATCAACTCAAGGGATACAAGAGACATATCTATTGGAGTCGGTGACTCATAGAAAGAGCAAATAAAGACTTTTGATTAAGGAGATCTCAGTAAGGGTGATAAAGGATCTTCATCTAGAGATCAGTCCAAAGCAGAGGAGAGCATTCAATGCCAAAATCATCCAATGAGGATGACATGGAAGAATATGATGAACATCGAAATTGCACGTATCACCTCACTCCCTAAAAGAATAATTGTTGAAAATATCAGTGCCTTCCTAGAAAATAGGAAATACTGAAAATGGAGCCCTAACATTAAAACAATGCATACACGAACCTTTCCATACATGTAAACCACCTGGAATGGTAACTTTCCAAAATATCAATTGCTAGGATATTTAGACACTTAGGAGTTAGTTAAGATCAACTTGGTTTAATGTGTCGTTAGGTTAAAGTGTGTTTCTTTAGTATGCATTAGTATGCATTTGTACTTAGGAAATCTGAGGGTCATGATATGTTTTCGACATAGTAATTCGATGATTCATATTCTCCTCGATCTTAACGACTATATTGATCTGTGGCTTAACACTCGATTGGTCCATGATCTCTATTTAAAGAGTATGGAGGGTCATTTGCCGATGATCGATTGTGAGATACTCTCTTGTAAATCTCTTTGTAATATTTTATTTTGCATTAATAAATTGCTCCAAGTGGCCACGTTGGTTGGGGTCGTGGATGTTTCCCCATAGGGGTTTTACCACATAAAAACATTAGTGTGTTGATCTTTGATCTGGTTGTGTGAGTGATTATTGAAGGTGTTCGTCATCTATTGGAATACATGTGATGTCGAACATGGTATCAGAGCGCATTTGAAGACCCCCTCCCGTTGTAGATCGAGATCTTGAAGCCGTGTTGCCGCATCTCTAGTTTCTTCCATTTCCGTACATTTCTAGGATGAAAGGACTGTTCCATTGCGTTCAGAGCGCTCGTTTCAATTATGAAAGCTTTTTATTTCACTCGTAAAGGTTTCCATTTGCCCAAGAGACGACCATTTCAATAAGATCCAGAGGTATAAAGCTTGAATACACCTTTTAATTTTTTTACAGAGATAATATTTTAGTTTAATTTTGGTTTTCTGTTTTTTTATTTCTGGGTTGCTACTCTTTTTGATCTGCATATGCTCTTTTCCCCATGCTCTGTGTAATCTCGGCAAATGAAAAATAGAGCGGAAATGGTTTTCCTGCCTGTGTATGCTCTTTGCAGTGTGCTCTGTGCGATCTTGGTAAATAAAAAACAAAGGGGAAATTTGCATTATCCGAGTAAGCTAACTGAGATCTAACCCTTGTTGTTGTCAATAAGCGAATCTTTTTTTTGTGTGTGAATGAATGAAAATAAGTTTTTATTGAGCACGCACTCCAATGCCATCTTGCACAACAACAACAACAAGAGCACCCCCAATCCTCCTCAAGACTATAATGTGTTTTGCACTAGTGCACTTGGTTGAAAGTTACTTCACTTAGTAAGAGGTCTTGAGTTCAAGTCTTTTTTTTGTTACTTTTTTAAAAAGTTCATGCATTTATTGTAAAGTGCATTTCACTTAATTTATAAAAGTGAATTACTATTAAATAACTTTAATATTTTATTTTAAGTTATTTGTTTTGCATGCAACTTTCATTTATAACGTCACTTCATTGTAAAAGTGATTTCCACTTATTCTATAAAAGTGGGTCACTTCATAAGTAACTTATTTTAAAGTGAGCTTATAGGCAAAGTTAGATAAGGAGGAGCATCGCTACGTGGACCAACTTCTACTTGCCACGTGGCTCTTTGGTTATCGTTTATGCCTTTATTTAAAATGACATATCTTTCACATCCGAAGTTCATTTTCAGTGTTGTTTTTTTTTAAACAGGCTTTTTTTTCGAGAACTTTCCATCCAAACCATCAGTTTCAACCTTTAAATCCATATTCCCTGCATATTTAATATGGTTTCTCTCAGTGATCTTTTGTTTACCAGTACCAACTACTTCTCATGGAAATTCTATATGGAGGATATATTAAGAAGTAAAGGATTGTATCAGATTACCTTGGGAAAAGAACTATAATCCACTGACGATGAAAATAAAGTCAAATGGGCTAATAAAAGTGACGACGCATGTGGACTAATCAAAATGCCCATCTCTCTTAATTTAAGGTTTCACCTTCAAGGATGCTTCCAATGCAACTTGGACTAAGCTTGAAGCTGTGTTTGGTAAACACAATATTATTCGAGCCCACCAAATAGAAAATTAGTTAATGACTCTAAGTCTTAATGATTTTTCTTGCATTGAAGATTATTTATTTAAGTTCAAAACACTTAGACTTTTATGTATAGATTGCAAAATAGATTTGAAGGAAGATTGATGCATCTATATTATTCTTTCTAAGCTTGGTAGTGCATATTCTGTCTCTGTATCTACCCTTTATGCCATTAGAGATGCTCTAGCGAGTCCTTATAAATATCCCACTCTTGAGTCTTTCTGTGATACTTTGATTAGAGAGCAAAATAAACTTGTGCAACTTGTAGTGATCAACACTGCAAGTACCTCCAACAAAGCCTTAGTGGCCCTGCAGAAAGATATATCCAAGAATCCCAAGAAGCAACATCCTCGCCACAACAACAAGCAAAACAAGGGTCCCAAACCCTCTCAGCCAGCTTTCGCTCCTAATGGCGACAAAAGAGCAAAATCTAAAAATAAGAAGACTGACAAACATTGCAACTTTTGTGGGAAAGATGGTCATGTGGAGTCCAAATGTTTGAAGAAGATGGAAGCTTTAGAAGCAATGATGAAGAAGCACAACATCGATATTGATTCTTCTTCTTCTTCTCATGGACATGCACTTTCTGCTTCTGGTTTCTCCTTCAATTCAACATTTACTTCTTCTTATGATGAGTGGCTTATTGATTTTGGAGCATCTTATCATATGGCTAAGGATAAAGCCATATTTTTTTCTCTAAATGAATGTAACACCAAGAAAATATTTGTTGGTGTTGATAGATCTCTTAGTGTTGTAGGGTCTGGAACAGTTCAAGGAGATAATGGTCATTTCAATGATGTATTATGTGTTCCAAGTCTTTCCTGCAACCTTCTATGAGTATATCAGATCACTCATTCAGGTGAAGGTAACACCGTAGATTTTTCACCTCACCAAGTTGTAATTAAGGATTTAAAAGATCCTAAGCATATCCTCACAACTGTAATTGCTGATGATATTACCAGGTTGTACAAGTTTGACAACTTTGGGTCATCATCTTTTCCATCAATTTTTGTTGCTCATAGGGATGACTTGAGCAAACTTTGGCATGAGCGGTTTGGGCATCTAAATTATCGCTCATTGTAGCAACTATGTAATCAACAGATGGTTATTGGTCTTCCTCTTGTTTCTTGCAGAGATGGTGTTTGTGCCGGTTGTGTTCTCGACAAACATCATCGAGACAATTTTGACAAACGTGCCTCTTGGCATGCCTCGGCCCCTTTGCAGCTTGTTCACAATGATTTGTGTGGTCCGCTTTCTTCTCCTTCTTTCTCTGGGTGCAAGTATTTCTTAACTTTCATTGCTGATTTCTCTAGACGCACTTGTGTTTACTTTTTAAAACTTAAGAGTGGAGTTTTTGACAAGTTTTTGGCCTATAATGCCCTTGTAGAAAAACAATCTGGACATCTGACTTCAAAGGTTAAGAACAGATAATGGAGGCGAATATGTGAGCAACAATTTTAAAAGTTACTGCACTGCACAGGGCATCCAAATGCAACAAACTGTTCCATATACACCACAACAAAATGGTGTTGCAGAGAGAGAACCACACATTAAAATAAATGGCTAATTGTATGATCCAATCTAAGGGATTAAGTATTAATTATTGGGCGGAAGCCATTAATTGTGTAAATTACATAGTAAATCACACTCCCACAAAGGCTCTAAAAAATATAACACCGAAAGAAGCATGGAATAAAATTAAGCCAGATGTAAACCATTTCCATGTATTTGGTAGTGTAGCATGGGCTCAGATTCCTGATGAGAAAATGAAAGCTTTACAACCTAAAAATGAGAAGTGTATTTTTGTTGGTTATTCTGAAGATGTCAAAGGTTAAAAACTTCTTCAACCTCATTCTAATGAAATTATTATTAGAAGGGATGCCAAATTTGATGAAAATCTCTTGGCCTACGAGCCTAATTCGACATATGTGCCTTCTTCAGCCTGTAGGCCATCTTTGGCATCTGTGCCATCTTCTGTTTATATTCCGATTTCTTCTTCTTCAGATGATGAAAGTGAGGATGAAAATCCACCTTCGCATGCTCACCTTCCTTTAGATGAGTCCATTGGACATGAATCTACATGAGTACCACTACTTCCCAGATGGGTCTGTTCAACTCGAGAAGCAGCTGGTGATCCTGCTGGTGATCCTTGAGATCAACGTTGAACACGCTCACAGTTCCAACAAGCCTCCTCTCTTTTGGCTCAGGTTTCAGAGACTCATGATCTAGAGACATTTGCAAAAGCTTCAGGTCATCCAGATTGTGATACAATAATGAATAAAGAGTATCGCTCTTTAATGGCGAACACAACTTGGGATTTTGTACCTCTTCTGAAAGGAAGAAAATTTGTCAGTTGTAAATGGGTGTGCAGAACTAAGTATGCATCAGATGGAAGTGTTGAAAGACACAAGGCCCAGTTAGTCGCCAAAGGGTTCTCTCAAGTTGAAGGCATTGACTATAATGAAACCGTTGCCCCCGTAGCCAAAATAAATTCCATCTGACTTGTTCTTGCCCTTGTTGCCTCACATCAATGGGAGGTCCATCAAATGGATGTTAAATCTGCCTTCTTGCATGGGGATTTGCAAGAAAAAATCTACATGGAACAACCTCCCGGCTATGTCCAGAATGACTCCAACCTTGTTTGTCGCCTTAAGAAATCTCTTTATGGTCTTAAGAAAGCTCCTCGAGCTTGATATGCCAAAATGGACAACTTTCTTCTTGACATCGACTTTTCTAGATGCCATTCTGACCCTAATGTCTATACCAAGAAAGCTGGAATCCATCTCATAATACTTGTTCTTTATGTTGATGATCTTATCCTCACTGGTAGTGACCCAAACTTTTAAACCATGTGAAAACCAACCTTAAGAAGAAATTTGAAATGACGGACTTAGGCTATTTGCACTATTTCCCTGGCCTCCAAGTTTTGCAAACCAAGGAGTTTTTCTTTCCCAGTCCAAGTATGCTTGTGACCTTCTTAGTCGCTTTCACATGGAAGATTCTAAACCAACCCCCTCTCCCTTCCAGTTCGGAGTCAAACTTGCTACCACTTGTACTTCTCCCTAAGTTGATGCCACTTTGTACCATCAATTAGTTGGTAGCCTCTTATATTTGACTCATAGTCGTCCTGATATTTACTTTATTGTTGGTCTTGTTGCTCGGTATATGCAAACACCCCATGAATGCCATTGGATTCCTTTATTGGTTGGTTTCACTGATTCAAATTAGGTCGATGACCCTGGTGATCGAAAGTCTACTGCAAGTTATGTTTTCAGCCTTGGTTCAAGAGTTGTCACTTGGGCCTGTAAGAAACAACAAGCTATTTCTCTTTCTTCAGCAGAAGCAAAGTACTGAGCAACGGTTAATGGAAGTCAAGAAGCCTTGTGGCTTCGACAGATTCTTTCAGAGTTTGGCTTCTAGCAACAGCATCCGACCACCCTTTGGTGCCACAATTAGAGTGCCATCAAGCTCGCCAAAGATCCAGTTTGACATCAACGCAACAAACACATTGAGCTACACATGCACTTCACCAGAAAACTCATTCATGATCGAGTTATTGAAGTGTTATTTTTCCCTACAGAAGATCAAGTTGTAGACATTTTCACAAAGTCTCTTACAAAACCGAAGTTTTCCAAACTTCGATCTATGTTAGGAGTTCAAGAAGTTGTCATTAAGGGGGGATAGGCTCTAATGCCTCCTTCCTTCTTCTATTGTGTTTCCTTTGTCATTCCTTCAATCCTATCCCAAGTTGTTCTTAAGGGGGGATGTTAGGATATTTAGACTCTTAGGAGTTACTTAAGATCAACTTGGTCTAATGTGTTGTTAGGTTAAAGTGTGTTTCTTTAGTATGCATTAGTATGCATCTGTAGTTAGGAAATCCGACAGTCACGATATGTTCCAGACATAGAGTGATCTGACAGGTCATATTCTTCTCAATCTTAACGACTACATTGATCTGTGGCTTAACACCCGATTGGTTTATGATCTCTATTTAAAGAGCATGGAGGGTCATTTGCCAATGATCGATTTGAGAAACTCTCTTGTAAATCTCTCTGTAATATTTTCTTTTGCTTTAATAAATTGCTCCAAGTGGCCACGTTGGCTGGGATTGTGGATGTTTTCCCACAGGGGTTTTACCATGTAAAAACATCAGTGTGTTGATCTTTGATCTGGTTGTGTGAGTGGTTATTGAAGGTGTTCGTCCTCTATTGGGATACCTGTGATGTCAAACAACAACGACTTCATAAAATGTAGAAAACCCTGAAAATGAAGTCTGCCACTGCAACCAGACACATGCATTGTCCCTCTTAGAAAACCAGCTAAAAATAAAAACTTACTAAAAATACGAAGTTCACCAAATGACCTCTCAATATCAAAATTCTTGCAATGGGTGCCATTTTCTGAAAATAGCAATGTCCAAAAATATAATTTGCTAAAAATATAAGGTTCCAAAAGTAGACATGCATGCATTGGAATTGCATGCAACCAAGGTACATGCATGATATTGCCCCAACACTCTGCATGATATTGTGAATGTGACATTGCATGTAACTGAAACTGACATGCAATCATGCAAAGTTGCAGACACCTTACTTGTTAAAATTAGCATCATTAGACTTGTATGTGACCAAGGAACACAAATATGGCATCAAATCTGACATGCAAGCACTATGTGCCCTACTTGCTAAAAATAGCAATACTCTGGACTCTGGAGTCTGAAGTCACATACAAATCTTGAGGAACTGTCAGAATGAAGCTAACTTGATGAACATGAGCCAATGATCTGGATGTCGGCACAAGGATTTCACAAGGTGCAGTCCTGGGTGCTAATAGGTTCTTCCAAGAAATGGGATCAATACACAGAGGATGCTATATATGTGGATGAGGAGATTGAATCAGATGGCCTTGTTGAGCTGCCTTATAGTTAACCTAATAGATGAGCCAGAGCTTGAGAGCGATAAGTACCTGGAGTAGATCTTGTCCACAGATGTAGAGGATGCAGATCATGCATAATGCTCTAGTATTAATGAGCAAATGCCATTAAACATGTTCTGTATAGACTATGATTGGACTTTTGAACTTTAATATTTTTGTAGCTTACAATAATTTATGAATATTGTCAAATCAACAGTTTAGGAGTCCTGAGTCTAAAGATATCACTATTGATATCGAGGATGTTTTAGTTATCTTGAGTATTCTACTGTTTTCATTTTGTCTTGTTTAGTTCTTGGCAAACTTCTATAAATTTTGTGCATCTACAATTACGTGGAACTACAGTTTTTTTCTGCATATTAAACCCGTCAAACCCAGTCAACTTATAATCCAGGGCTCCATTCCTGCTGGGGTGTGAACCTTGGTCATTTATGTGGCCAATGGCCATGCTCTGTCTTAACTGTTAAATCGTGGCCTGACACTCAGTTGCTTTTTCACTCTATTGCAATTATTGTGCTGATGTCATTCAAATGTTTTTGTGAGCTTATAGTAGGTTGTAATGTTCAGCATATTTCAATGACAGCAGTGTTGGGTGCTTGGTTATGGGGCTGGTTTGCTGCTCTCTGAATTTTGTATTAGTGTTGCTTATTATTGTTTATTGGTCTTTATCTAAAATTTATTTGTTATAGTAACCTTTGTTAATGCTGTTATTTGTTCAAAATCAATGAATGTTTAAATGTTGATATGATTTAATTGATGACAATTTTTTTTGAAGATAGCTTTAGTTTGAAGTTATGAACTTGCTGTAGGTGGATGATATTTTGTTGTGGCTAATTCTTTCACATACAAAGCTCTGATAGCAAGTTGGAATTCTGGAAGAGTGTTCTTGTTAATCTTGTAAAGAAGAGAAGCTTGTGAAAGAATGATGGATAAATACAGAATGATACTTCTTTGTTTTACTCAACGGGCATGGATTTCTGTTTAGTAGTTCTGATGTATTTTCTGCAATGTGTGTTTTTTTATCCTATATCAAGGAACTTCTAGGATACTAGGTGCATTATTTTCGCATTTAGTCTGTAATGACTGTTTTAGACCAAGATATTCACTTGGTTTGATATGATGTCGTAGAATACAGGGATTTTTCCTTGTGATGATTGTTTTACTTGTTGACACTATTCTTCTTTTATCCATTTTCACTCAGAAATTGTATTTGAGGAATGGACTTTTCTTCAAAGAATTGACTGAATAACCATATTGATCATTGTAGGCTGAAGGAGCAGTTTTTGATTTACCAAAGGACATCGCAAAAGAACTACTTTTAAAACAGACACTACCGGGTTACACAGTATCAAAAATTACTCAGGTCATCATCTGGCTGTTCTCCTTTAGGACCCAATATTGTTTTTTTCAATGGTAGTAGTTACAGCTGTTTTTCATTATATAGAACCGAGTTGAATTGCATTGAGGATATTACGGCACATCTTAAATGTATCATTGAGAAATGGCCATAATTTAGTTTTGTTGTTTATTTATCGTGAATAGCTTTCTCTTAATGATGTAACCAAGAATTTTCAGCTATTTTTACAGTAAAAAATGGATAGCAAGAATAGGCATCCTGCAGTCATTTGGCCACCAATGCCTAACCAGGCAAAGTACATGTCACTTTTATGTGAAAAATGCTCAAATATCAAAGGCCTTAACAAAGCATAGGAGGGGCCAGCCACAGATACCCATGCAGCAATGTTTGAAATCCTATCACAAAAAGAAACTGGGAAAGGCTTTGACTAACCTGTTACAGATCCAGTTCCTCTAGATGGGGTAAGCTAGAGGTCTCTTACAATTAAGAAATGCTTTCCTTTCTTCAAGCTTTATCTTGGGTACACTAGATTTCTGATAGAGACAAACAAACACCGAATCAATACAAGCCTTTGATTTTTGAGGTAACTGTAGTGAGCTTGAAGACTATCTCCTGGCTTATCTCAGAGACAGCAGCAAAAACCCAACTAAAGTCGAGAAAGCCGGGTTCCTGTTATTATGTTGCCAGCCACACACTGATTGTATACTAGGTCCTTTGATAGAGTGCCCAGCTCCTTGGCACTAACAAATTCGTGAGATCACTCTCCTAAAGAAGAAGAGCTGTCATCCAACTCTAGTACACAGGCTGGCCGCTGGACACTCTCACCACCAGACAGCTTGGTAGAACAATATGCACAGAACAAACTTATCCAAGGGAACACTAGAACTGGGACATGGGAGGATGCTTTCATACTCACAAGACCGCCATGACCAGTCCACACTATGAGCTGCTACCTCTCTTCATCCCAGTCAATTGGCCTGTCCACTTTGCTCTGTAAAATCTCCACAAATCTACTCCTCCTTCTTTTTTCTTTTAAAAGAGAAATGCATCATATACAGGGATTTTCTTCTCGTTTTCTGCCTCCCAGACATATCTCCATTGGAGAGAAACGTTTTTCCTTGTGTTTCAGGCAGCAAGGATGATGTTTCTTCGAGCAGAGCGGAGGATATCCACATTATACCCTTTGTACTTGTCAAAGTAAAAAATTTAGTGCAACTGCACGGTTAAGTTCTTTTATACCTTCTTTGAGTTGCCGGCTAATTAGCTTCACATCCTTAATAATAATACTTAATGATTGGATTCTACTTTGGTTGCTTGAATTATTCCTTCATATTATTGCATCACTTTAAAACTGTAATGGAAACAGAGCCCCTTGGAGGGGTTCTTACCAGCATCTGGAGGCAAATGGAAACAATCTTGTACTCAGTTAAATATAATTGGAGACACATTGAAAATTGAATGCAAAAGTTATGGCAAAAGTCCAAATTGTATGGAAACAAACCCAAAAATGTACAGTACCCACAGGCTAATCACAGGACTCTAACTCATGTATGGTAGGGTTCTCTCATTGACACATGGACAATAGGATCCTCTGAGTATTGGAGCATGTGAGCTGTCAGGCTTGTAGGCCACTAACAAGGATCAACAGGTGCACCATGAGCTGAGTTGGATGGGGTTGGCCACATCCACTTGGTTGCAAGTCTAACTGCATGGTACATGCGAGAAAGGCCACACATGCATCCATCAATTACAAAGTGCAAGATTAAATGTTGAGCATGTTCTGATGGCAAGGATGAGGATGGGTCCCTTAAATGCCTCTTGACCACAGAAAGCTGTAAACAAGTGAGCTGTTAACATAAATTTTTTAAAACTAAGCTTTTTCTTGACGTTAAACCTTATTGATTGTGCATCAAAAACTTTTTCTTTCTATAACATAGGGCAGAAAAATGCATACAACCCCTTTGGCTCATAAGAAGCCAGATCGAGCTGAAATTTGAAACACTTATAACCTGTTGACATTCACGAGAGAGAGAGAGAGGGTCAAATGGAACCAACCAGCAAACCTTAATTCTGCAAGAAAAATGAAAGCTAACACTAAGGGCACAACCCTAGAGAGAGAGATAAACCAGCACTAAGGGAAC
>ML781534.1:560563-572622 GCA_009831015.1 Picea engelmannii | reverse complement strand
ACCCAGATTGCCTTAGGGACGTCTCCCTTGGACTTGCCCTCCTAAATAGAAAGAGCCCCCCATCGAGGTGACAGTGGGTGGGGAAGCTCCTGTTACGCCGGTTTCAAGCCCTGACTCAAGCCCTTGGAACTATCCTACAAACCGTGCGATAACAGGAACAACCCTAGAGAGATAAATAAACCAAGAATAAATGCACTAGAGAGAGAAATAAACCAAGAATAATTGCATTAGAGAGAGAGTAAACTAAGAACAAGAAAGCACAACACTATGATACCCATAGGGAAATCACCTTAATAAGAAAATTTTTTTTGAGTAATTCAAATAGGAGTTGGTGTATATATACACAACTCAAGGGGTAGGGGTGTGCTTTTGTCAAGAGGGCTTATGAGCCTATGCTGACTAGGTCAGCCTTAGCCAAGCACTTAATATTACAACAATGATTACAATATAATGTTGGATGTGGCTGAAAATGAGAGCGGGTATATATATATATATATATATATATATATCCAATCAATATAAGGTCATCTGTAGCTGCAAATGAGAGTGGATGTATAAATACCCAACTCAATATAAGGTCAGCTGCATTCGAGAATGAGATTGGGTGTATAGATACCCAACTCATTATAGGGTCAGCCTTAGCCAAGAATGAGAGTGGTTGTATAAATACCCAGCTCATTATGAGGTCGGCTGAGGTCAAACTGAAGATTACCCCTATTTTCAACTTCCCCCCTTGTTAGCTTTAGTGGTTACTTTGAGCGTGTTTAGACCATGTTTTGGTATGCTTCATGAGATTTAGGGTACACAGTGTATGATTGTATAATTAGTCCTTGGATGGTTCGTGATGGACTTGCACATTGAAGGTGGCTTACTCATGTGTTTCTTGACCTCCGTTGGATACTTGCACAACATTCTTCCTTGTAGTGTTGGAGATGTTTAGATAGCTTGTGACATTTTTCATGATGACCACATGTAGATTGGTTGAGAGGACGCCTTGCATTGGAGGATGAGCTTTTGGCATTTAGGAGGAGGGTATTGAGCCTTAGATAGCATGGAGTGCCTTGGATGCTTGCATGGAGGCATGGAGTTGACTTGGGGATGCTTGGGTTGCAACAATGTTCATGCAAGTGGAGTGGACCTAGTGGAGCACATGGCTTAGGAGGAGCATTGGAGTCCTTGGAGGCTTGTAGGAGAAGCATTCAACACATCTCGTGGAGCGCCCTTGCATTGAGCTTTGCTTGTGTATGATATCACCTTGGAGCTTGACATGTGTACTCTTGGAGTGAAGAACTTCACATGTGTGGGCCCACTTGTGTTTTGTAGGTTGCCTGTAGAGGTTTAGGCCAATTTTATATCGTTGCCCTCCCTTAATTCTCATATACATAGAGGTAGGAGAGAGTCCTTTCATTCATTCTATTTATCATCATCTTGTATTAGAGATGTGAGGAGAGTAGCACACTAGTCTCTCTCTCTCAAGTGTATTTTTCTTTGTATCATCCCTCTTGTCTTGGAGCGCTAGGGTTTCTTGGAGGATTCTTGGAGATTTCTAAGGTTAGGGATTCTACCCTAAGGAGGCAAGGAGTTAGGGTTTGCTGATAAACCATATGGTTGTACACATTGAAGAAGAGGAGAAGAGAAGGCGTCTTGCCAAGGAGGCTTGCTAGTGTTGCTGCTAGCTTGTGGAGAGTCTTTGGTAGAGCTAGGGTTTTCCCGGTTTTCCCTAGCTAGGGGTTTGGACAACTTGAAGGTTTGTAGTATGTACTAGCTTATGTAAAGCTGAGTGTATGTACATGAACTTTTGTTGTGTGTGTGTGTCTATATATATATCTGAAGTTTTCAGCTGTCCAAAATTGTCTTATTGCAGATTTGATTTTCAGCTATCATTGTCTTCACGATTTGACAATTTCTAGTGCTTTTATGTGTTGTTCATTTGACATAAGTTAAGGCTGAAATTGTTAAGGTTTTTAACATTGATCTTGAAGAAGATAGGGCTTCTGTCATAAAGTACATTTCAGATCTGCTTTATGCTTAATAATATTACCCTAGAGGGACGAAACTTATTGGCACACTTTTAGTATCTTTTGTCGTGGATTGCCTCGTTGATTGGTGTTGAAAAGGAGTGCAATATTGTTCGTCGTTTGCCGCGGTAAATTATATTTCAGATCAGCCCTAAGGCTAATAATTCACAGGTAGCAGATCCAAAAAACCTCTAGGAAAGAGGTGAGTTTTTTGAATTTGCGATTTCATGAATTTCTACATGGTATCGGAACTATTTTGGTCGAGATCACTCTTTTGGTGAAAGAGGGAGTTGGTATTTTGGTTGTGGTGTACTTGGGAGAGGTGCTTGACCTTGTTGAGGTTGTTGGGTGTGATACCCTAGGTCGCTTGGGAGAAGAGATTGGACCCTTGGAAGGGTTATTTCTACTTCATGTATTGCTAAATTTTATCATTTCAGGATGGAAGGGATGGCTATAGTCTCTTACTTGTCTTCTAGCATTGTGTCTAGTGTTGGATGGTATGTGGACAATGCAGCTTCGAGACATATGGCATTATGATAGGTCACTATTCAACAAGTTTCAGGAGCAAGAGAGAGGCATGAGTGTGGAGCTAGGTGATGATGCTACTACTTATCCCGCGAGAGGAGTGCGCTACATTTCCTTCCAAATGCATTCGAGTGATGTTCTTGAGTTGAGTGAGGTTTTGTTTATTCTTGGTTTAAAGAAGAATCTTCTTTCAATTTCTTGTATGATAGATGTATAGTATAGAGTTGCATTTGAAGGACAATAGTGCACCATCAGTGATTGTAGTTTAGCTAGTTTGAGTTGAGTGGCCTTTACAGGTTGTTTGTTGATCCTATTGAACTTTTTTATTCCAATGAGAAACTGGATAAGACTTCTAGAATTGAGGAGGCACATGTAGAGCATCCATGATAGGATGCCATGGAGACAAGTTCAGATCCTATTGTGGAATCATGGATTGATTCTAGGCTTGCAGTTGTTGGGAGTGTTGTAGAGTACAAGGACAAGATTGTTGGATTCTCTTAGAGAGAGATAGTTGACCTTGATGATACTATTGCTTCATGATTTTCTTGGGATGAGGGAAATCACCGTGTTCAGAATGGTTCTTCAGTTGTTGGAGGTTTTTGGGTGCATGAGAGGGATGCTCATGTTCACAATTTGTTGATAGCCCTGCATGGGTTGTTACCTATACCACGGACCTAGTATTTCAAGATGGATGAGATTTGTGCGGATGTTTATCATTTTGGTTTTGATAAACCTCACCCACTTGTCTTGGTCTTGTACGGAGATGTGATATCTTTGTAGGATGTCCTAGATGACTCATGATGTTCAAAGATATTGGCCAGTGATGTTGATTTGAGGGATGATGGGGTTTAGCAAGTTGTTGATTATCCAAAGTTACGTTCCTTCAAATTCATAGGTGGTTAACATTCTTTAAAGGTTTGAGTCGTTGTAAATGGATACAATGATACTTCTACAACTTATAGGGTCTATATTCCAACACAATGGGAGACTATGGTGAGTTGAGATGTGAATTTTAATAAGGATGTGAGATCTTCTAGTTCACAAGATTTCGTTTCAGTGATTGAAGAGAGAGAGGAGGTTGTTGTACCAGAGGTTGACTTAGAGGTCAAAGTAGAGTTTGATTCATTGGTTGAAGAGATGAGATTAGGGATGGAATGCCCTCACCTTCTACTTTATCATGCAAAAAGCTGAGATGTCTTACTGAGACATTATAGGAGGTGCATGAGCAGGTAGGAGCACATCGATATTTAGTGAGGGAGAGTATAACTCCTAGGAGATATTCTGGCCACATTGCATTGGTTTCTTCCATTTGTGAGTCATCCAGTTGTCTTGAGGAGGAGAGATGTGATATATTGATGGGGGATGATGTTTGTGTTGATTTCAAGATTGTAGCAAGTATTGATTTTTAGATGGCAGGTTTGGTGGAGTTGCAGAGGGAGAAGATAGGTGTTTTTGAAAATACTTTCCTTGTAAAGAGGGAGTGTTAGCTTTTGGGGTTACTCCGAAAGTGTTTACACTATCTTTTGGGGTGCTTAATGAGATTTAGGGTACATGGTGTAAGATTAGTCCTTAGATGGTCTGTGATGGACTTGCACATTGGAGGTGGCTTACTCATTGGTTGCTTGACCTTAGTGGATACTTGCATGGCATTTTTCCTCGGAGCATTGGAAATCTTTAGACAACTTGGGACATTCTTCATGATGGCCACATGTAGATTGGTTACTTGCTTGAGGGGACACCCTGCATTGGAGGAGGAACATTTGGCATTTTGGAGGAGGGTGTTGAGCTGTAGACAACATGTAGTGGCTTGGATGCTTGCATGGAGGCATAGAATTGACTTGGGGACACTTGGGTTGTGACAATGTTCATGTCGGTGGAGTGGACTTGGTGGAGCACATGTCTTAGGAGGAGCATTTTAGTTCTCAAAGGCTTGTAGGAGGAACATTGGACACATTTTGTGGAGCGTCCTTGCATTAGAGCCTTGCTTGTGTATGACATCACCTTGGAGCTTGGCATGTGTACCCCTGGAGTGTAGCACTTCATGTGTGGGCCTACTTGTGTTTTGTAGGTTGCTTGTAGAGGTTTAGGTCGACTTTATATTGTTGGGGGACACCTTGCATTGGAGGAATATTTTCATCTTGTCTTAGAGATGTGAGTAGAGTAGTGCACTAGTCTCTCTCTTGAGTGTATTCTTCATTGTATCATCTCTCTTGTCTTGGAGCACTAGGGATTTTTGGAGGATTCTTGGAGATTTCAAGGGTTAGGGTTTCTATGCTAAGGAGGCAAGGAGTTAGGGTTTGGTGATAAACCCTAAGGTTGTACTGATTGAAAAAGAGGAGAAGAGAAGACATCTTTCCAAGGAGGCTTGCTAGTGTTGATGCTAGTTTGTGGAGAGTCTTTGGTGGAGCTAGGGCTTTCTTGGTTTTCTCTAGCTAGGGTTTTGGAGAGCTTGGAGGGTTGTACCAACTTGTGATAAGCTGAGAGTATGTACTTGAAGTTCATCTGTTGTATATATATATGAAATTTTCAGCTGTCCAAAATTGTCTTATTGTAGATTTGATTTTCAACTATCATTGTCTTCATGATTTTGATTTCCAGCACTTGTATGTTTTGTTGATTTCACTCAAGTTATGTCTGAAATTGTTAAGGGTTTAACATTGATCTTGAAAAAGATAGGGCAGGTTTACTGCTGTCATAAATTACATTTCTGATCTGGTTTATGCTTGATAAGATTGCCCTAGAGGGCTGAAACTTGTTGGCACACATTTGGTATCTTTTATCTTTGATTGACTTGTAGATTGGGGTTGAAAAGGAGTGAAATATTGTCTGCTGTTTGCTGTTGTAAATTATATTTCAGATCAGCGCTAAGACTGATAATTAACAGGGACTAGATCCGAGAAACCTCTAGGAAAGGTGTGAAATTTCTAAATTTGTATTTTCACAAAATATTACACCCGTTAATCTGAACAGGGGACCACAGAGAGTAGACAATACATCCAAGGTTCACACACCCCCTTTAATGCTGAACGAGAGCCACATAGAGAAGATATTACATATTATCCCCCTGGAATGCCATATCTCCCACACCAATACAATTCCACAAGTTGGTGAAGGTGGCTGTAGCAAAGGTTTTGTGAAGATGTCGATACACTGATTTGTTGAAATTACAAAGATTGGCACAAGTTGTCCTTGAGAATGGAGTTGCAGAATGTAGTGCATCCAGAATGAACCCACATCATAATGTCAAAGAGAAATATCCACTAAAACATTCTTGCTCGCTGAAGGTACAAGGATTGGCACAAGCTGTCCTTGAGAATGGAGTTGTCGAATGTAGTGCTTCTAGAATGGATCAACATCATAATGTGAAAGAGAGAGATCCACTAAAACACGCTGATATATTGAAGTTACAAAGATTGCCACAAGTTGTCTTTGAGAATGGAGTTGTTGAACGTAGTGCATGCAAAAGGACCAACATCATAATGTGAAAGAGAGAGATCCATTGAAACATGCTAAGACTCATCTAGAGGGGAATCTTGGCAGACTATGAATAGGAACTTCATAATAGATAACATCCGTACTTTAATTTACCTTGAGTAGAATGGTCATATCAGGGAAAATTGTAAGGATCCATTTAAGTGTAGAAACCTAGGCGAATCTTACTAATTTTTATTTTATTTTAAATACATCTTATATTACCAAAGAATATTTACAAAAGGTGAATATAGAAGCAAAAGGGTATATAGAGTGGAATCTTATATCCTCTTCCTCAACGCTACTAAAGAAGAAATAAAATCAGAATAGACTAGAGCATCTAACTCTTTGGCATCCTTAATTAGTAGATAGCCTTTTGCAGAGAATTGCATATGTACCACTTCCTACTAAGAGTGACAAAAATATTGGATTGAACTGAACTCATCAAAAACCACATATTTGCTATGTAGATTCCAGATGGTAAATAAGGCAGTGAATCGGGGGCAATCTCAAATGCCTATGAAGGGATAAAGTACTACGGACTGAGAGTTTCCAAGCAGCACTACGCCCTAATGATGTTGACCCTAAAACATAACTGAGTGTTGATCTTGAACATATTTCTAGCAAGTTCTAGCAAATTTGCACTCCCATAAAATGTGTTTCATTGCCTATGGGTGGATGCAACATAGGCAAAGACCATCCATCAACTCACTCTTAGCAAGGTGGGCTTTGGATGACAATCCCTGGTAAACAACAAGCCAAGCAAAAACTCGGAGCTTATAATTGAGGCGGAGTGACCAATGACTGTATAATCGACAAGTCTAACCATCCTTTGGATCATAAGAGATCCATTCAACACTCAACATAGGAGATAATGGATTCTTTCAATGCAAAAGAGAGTAAGGTTTTTTAGAGTCATACTTATAGAGTTTCTTACCAATTCTCTAATCCCAATCTTTCCATAGAGGACCTTGCATATCCATATTCAACCTATACTTTTCTTTAGGAGGAATCAACCTATAATAACTTTGATAACTAGTTTGTTAGAGGACAACAAGGCCTTATGACGAGCTAGCAATGTTGAATCCAAGTCCTTCGTCTCAAAATACCAAGATCCCTCCAAAAGAATATTCCTTTGTTGTTGAACTGGTGTGCTTGAAATATGGGACACAGAACAATACACTAACCTTAATGAAACCAACCCCAAATAGGGTGTCAGGCCAAGTCCCATCTTGCACAACTTCTAGAGAGGTTCCGCTTAACTAAAGGGCAACTAATTTCCAAGCCTCCCACCTCCTCTAACAAATAACTTACCCAAATACCTTATAGAGGTGTGGGGAGGAGATGATATTACATAACCCAAAAGAGCCTCAGATCAATAGTAAATGCTAAGTAGACTAAACCGATATCACAGGAGGATCTGCCATGGAGTAGAACCTTCAAGGCATTTGACTATCCACTTTACTGCCAAAATATGACCTTGAGTCACGACATCAATAAGATCGAGGTCACCTTCATCCTTAGGCATAGTATACACCTAGCAAGGAACCATAAGAAATCGTCTCTCATCGTCATTACCAAAGAAAAGATTTGTGGATTTGTTTCAATTTCTTGAATTATGCCCTACTCGAAAGCCAACAAGAAATGTAATCAATGTGGGATGGTTGAAGGATTTGTGAAACCATTGTTATCTTCTTTGCAAAGGAAAGATCCTTTTATTGACATATGGGAAGTAGTGCTTGAAGCCTTTGAAGACACTGATTCCACATATCAACCATTGAAAGACTAGGACCAAATAGGATCAAGAGTTATCAAAAAATCACCCTAGGGTTGATCTAATTCCATAGATAAGGGATCCAAGTTGGTGCATCATCAAGCCCAACCAACCAAGAATTGATTTTCCACTCAGTAATCATTGCCCTAGATATATTGCAAAAAAAACATCCAAGCAATCCCTAGTAGCCTCCACCAATTTCTGATCCAATTGAACCTAGAGAAGAGAGTCATGAACAAAATGGTTTTTATACATTTTAGACCCATTTGGAAGAGAAATACCTCAAATTCTTCCTTGCATCCTAGTAGACTCTAATAAATACCCCAAGGCATCAATAATGGAAACATATAAATAAGGGGCAAGGGGGCACCCTTGTCTGTTCAAGTTATGGGGTGGAATATGATCAATTGTGATTTTGTTCATAGAATCTATAGATGAGGCATTTGACAAGAGGGTCTTCACGATGGAAACATAATTAGGGATGAATGGAAGGCAACAAAGCATCTTTGCAATGAAAGATCGATCAACCCTATCACAAGCCTTATCAAAAGCAATTTTGAGAAACAAAGAGTCTTTCCCAGTCATGCAAAAAAAGCAATATCAAGGATGAATCTACCCTTGACAAAACTTGTGTGCTCTTCTTAGACAATCCACAAAGCAACTCTTTGCATTTGAAGTGCAAGGGCCTTAGCCAAATTCTTATAGGACATGCAATGAAGAATAATGGGCCTCCATCCCCAATAGTGTCATGGGACTTGTTTTTCGAGATCAACTTAATAACCCCTTGGTTAAGAGAGGTTGTCATATTACTAGAAGAGAAGGTTACATTGGCCATGCAACAAAGATCCCCACCAACAATATCCTACATTGCCTCGAAAGACTCACATGACAATCCGTTCATGCTAGGCCACACTATTTGCCACACTAACCTTCCAACTGATCCTTATCCGCCACACTAACCTTCTTGGGATCGCTTGGTAGCAGGCTTGTCTAGCCTCCATGACAATATGAGATTGCAGATAAGGAGAAAATATGCAATGAAATGTGATCGCACCTCTTGACGTTTTTGTCTCTTGCAACATGTCGTGTCCTGCAAACTTTTCTCCCTGTGCGACACATCGCAATGTTAGAAAACTTTTGAGGCCATGATACATTGCAAGGAAAACAATTTTTGTAGTGACGTGTTGCGCCTCTTGAAGTTTTCAACCTTTGTGACATATCACACTCAAAAATACTTTCCCTCATGATAGACCGCGACTTGCCAAATTTTGAAACACTACGACAACTTGTCGTTATCACACCCAAGAAAAACTTCTACTGTCGTGATTGTCACACGTTGAGAAACTTTCCCATGGTGCGATGTCGCAAGATCGACAAATTGTTTGAAGTCGCGCCACTAAGCCTTTATTGCGCCACACCAAATCTGTCGCATTTACGACAAACTTGATTTGACATTCTAAAAAGTTTAAAAAAGTGTGGGAAAGAGTTCTTTTAGTTTATAAAAAGAATAGTGGGCCTATTTTCTTTACCATTTTCATCCTAGCCTCGAACACATCAAAGTTGAAGGAGTTCCCAAAGCACACATAGAATCCCGAGGACACCGCAACACACAAAAGCCGTATGAATCCTCTTCCACTACGAATTGTCATTCTCTAGGTATGCATTTCACTCCATTCTGTTTCAAGCTGGACTCTTTGTTTCTATAACCCTCTGATTAGCTAGGAAGAAATCTACCATACCTCTTCCACCATTTCCCTCCTGACACTTCACCATTGAACCTCACTAATGACAAAATAAAAAAATATAATAAGGATAAAGAGGGGATTTCCCCCTTTCCCACCGACCTTTTTTCATATGGTCACTGGATGCTGGCAAACCCCATGACCAAACCCAAGCGTTTAACTTCTTTTTTCGGTCATCTAACCCCAAAATCTCATGATTGCTAGGGGCAATGGGTAATTCCTCTTTCCATTGGGGTTATTTTTCTTTTGTTCTCCCCATGCATCGAAAACACATCCAACATTCAAGAGATCTAGAATGAACCCTCTGACCACGAGTCAAAACTCTTACTGCCCCCGAAGCAAATAATTTTTTTTCCACTCTTGTAGTACATCGGACATTCCTTAGCGGATATATAAATCTTTGAGATACGAATCAAAACCTCGACATTCTTTTGATCGAGTTCAGTGGGAAATTGAATGAAACCCACACGGTCTTTATGGATACATTCTCCCGACAACATTCCCTTGCACAGAGTAAGCAGTGAAGGGGGTTGCCCAAACATAAGCTCACAATCGACTCCTAGTGGAGGGTGATTGTTTTATCTTCCCTCTCCTGGTCCTTTGAGTCCAAAGAAACTCTCCTAGGCGTGGAGCATTATGAAATATGAATTTGCCTAAGTACATGATGCACACCTAATTGTCCATCTTTCAAACCACCTACTATGCATGGGGTATCCAATTGAAATGACCATAATAGGAACAAAGACTTCCCTTGGAACAACTAACATTTAAGATAAGAGCTTGCCCATTCTTTATTTTCTATTAAAAACTCTCTATCTCCATACATGCATTTTACTTCTGTTTTTAGCTAACATTACTAGTGTCTGTTGTTGTTGAAACATATGAGTTGTAGGATTCAAATATGGCTTCTAAGAAAGCTAGGAAGCAGAAAGAGCCAATAATTGAACTAAGCCCATATTGCGAAGAGGCCGATTGGAAACAAACTTCGACATTCTAGGACCCACTTATGTTGACACCAAGTGTTGTATGGATCCTGGGACAGTCTTCAAGTGGGGAGACTTGTACCAGATGCTCCAGGAGGAGACTTATCCTAAAATGCCACTCCTCCAAGGAGACTCCAATCCAGATAAAGGGGTTTATCAATCTATCAAACATTCTCAACTTCATAAGGTAGCTACTCATTCTGTTGTGTTCCACTGCATGGAGACCACTGCATCGCTCATCAGTCGGGCAGACATTGATCACAAGTTGATTTGGGACACCAACGAAAAAGACATTGCCTCGTTTCAAACAACTGCATTGGACATATGCTACAAATTTTCGTTGGCAAAGGTTGAGCTCAATGATGATGTTACAATTCCCTTTGAATTGCAAGGATGTTATGAAAAGTTGGTAGTCACTTAGCAAATTATTCAGAGCCAGAAGGATAGGGACATACCCAACTAGCTTGCTAAGAACCCCATATAAGATCACAATAGCTCTTTTAAGCAGGTTATATGGCGAAGAGGATGCCACCCAATTCAGAGAATCACGGGTGCCTTTAATTTATGTAGTCAACTAGGGAGCAATCCAATTTGCTGCCATGGTTCAGGCCATCTCTAAGGACAAACACACAACCATGAGAACACATCCAATGTTCTACATGGCCTCATATTTGTTGGACATCACTTGTGTTTTCAACGACTTCCTAGGGATGGGTTGGTAATGGTAATCAAGCAATCCACCTATTCACATTTATTGTCAGAATCTATGGGAGTGTAAATATAAAATGCATTGCACTCAGATATGTGAGGAGTTTATAGTTCCTTTATATCAATTGTTGTTCTGGGTGTTGGGAAAATGTATGTCCAAGAAGGCAATGCAAGTTGTTGGAGAGGTGGGCCACTGGTATGCCACTGAGAAGGGAATGCACATCAGTGTTGTTAAGGCTCCTCATCTACTTTCCAAGCTCATTGTAAACAAATTAGCTCTCCAAGAGATAACATATCAAATTCCTGTACATGGAGTGGAGCGGCTTTGGTGCAAGACAAGAAATCTCCCTGGCCTTCGCTCCCCTTTTATGTGGGATCCTATAGCTTCAAGGACATCAAGGAGGTAGTGGGAGAAGCAGAGACCCTAGCCACCTTCCAATTCTGGGAGGAGAGATTCCGATGACATGACCCTCTGGATGTTGTCAACCAACATTGTAGGACATGCAAGTACAGGTGGCCATATTAGAATGAAGTATAGAACGTGTGGTGAACCAACCAGGTTCACTTACAGAAATATCCAATGTAAAAAGGACAATAGGTTAAAATCTATATAGGACATGTTATCGTGCAATTTGTACTTTGATAGAGGAAAGGTAAAAGGAGAGCAAATTGGCGTAACTTGAGGGTATCCTATCACTGCCACCTCAATAGGATTCCTCTTTCTATTTCGGGTGGTAGGCCCAGGGGAAACGTCTCCGGCGACCTGGGAGTTTGAGAAGGCAAGGTTGTTAGAATTTTAGGGTAAGATGAAGACAGCAGTCACTTTTAAAATCTCAAA
>ML781534.1:528239-542621 GCA_009831015.1 Picea engelmannii | reverse complement strand
CAGATTAAGAATGTGATTGAATAGGAATTTATTCAAACATTTAGTGCCCAATCAAAGTCACTACTATCTGATTGTTTTCACAATGCTTGAGGTTGGGATGGTGGAAGCACTATAATTGAATGACTCCTGAAAACCCATGTACAGTATGTAAAAGCTAAGATAACCAGAAAAATGAGAAGAACAAGAACAATAACCGTAAGGATCAGCCCTTTGAAATGTTGCATTCCTTATTTTTTTGACATGGAAACTTTGTTGCTGAAAAACAATATTTAAATCAACAGAAACCCAAATCAAAACCCATCATACAAAACCCATGTTTTGAGCTACAACTTTTACAACAGATTTAGATTCAATGCAATACAAAAATAATGGATGGGAAAAAAGATCTTATTGTCCAATCATCAATTTCCATGATTGTCAAGACTGAAGATATATGTCCTGAATATCCCCAAAATCTGCCCAAAAAAATCCCTGAAATGTGCCTAGAACATCCTTGAAATTTGTTCGTAACGTCCCTGAAATATGTCGGGAACGTCTTGGGGACGGCCAGCAAGTCCCCGAGTCCCCAATGAAGTCCCCAACAATTTGGGTAAGTTTCCTAAGGGTCCCCGGTACGCGGGAACGGCGGGTACGTAGGTTTTTTTGGGGGGGACGGGTCCCCGTGCAACATAGGTGAAACCATTTGAAAAGAAGTGGGGCCCTACAGACAGTCACGTGGATAAATTTTAAGTACGGATGGCAGTGAAAATTTGTTTATGTACAACAGAAATTCTCTTCAATTTGAATGTACAGACGAATGGCTGTGGCTGGATGGTGGTACGGATTCCCTCAACAGTCGCGAACTGTATGGATGTTGCAATTAATCATGAACCGAATTTTACTGCATAATTGGTACGGAGGGGTTGCAAAACTTGTACGGATGGTACGGCTGCAGACGAGTGATGGTTGGATGCAATTTTGTGGGGTGTACTGATTAGACAATATGGAATTCTGCTGGTAAGAATTAATTGGTGGCTGTACATAATTTTTCTGTACGGAAATTGTAAATTACTGTGGATTATGTACGGACTGCACAAATTTGATTGTACGACCCTTCAATTGGTTTTTTTTTTCCTTGCCAATTCCCATTGTAAGGTTCTAAATTTTTTTTGTTCTGAATTTGCAGCGGAACTTTCATATGTTGACTATTCTTCATTGAAGTCTATAGCTCTTACTTTCATATTGCTCATCTGTTATTTATTGCTTTGAGATATTTTTTTTTGTTCTGAATTTGCAGCGGAACTTTCATATGTTGACTATTCTTCATAGAAGTCTATAGCTCTTACTTTCATATTGCTCATCTGATATTTATTGCTTTGAGATGTTAGATAGATGGTTATTGATGGTTTGCTGTAACAGACTACTCTGATTTACATTTACCATTTATGTTTATGTATTTTTGCTTTTCTCTAACAGCTATCTGTTTCTGAAGTATAAGCAAGAATCTGTAACTAACCTTCTATCTACTTGTTTAGTTTTTCTCCTAGCTAGGATAGGTTAGCTTAGTTTATTTTTTGCACGTAGAATAACAACATATTGCACACTGCATTCTGCATTTCATAACCAACCACCTTTCACTTTAAGTAATGCTTGCCGGGCCAGAATTTGGATGGGTCTCCTATCCCAAACAGTGTGAGGTCTAATTGGGACTTCATACCGGGAAGTACCCCTGTCTGTTGAAGGGCACCTTTCCCGTGTCAACACCTTTCAAGGACTTAAACTCAACTTTCCTTCCGTTGATACACACACAGCATTTCCTTGGAGAGTGAATACAAAACCAAGGAAGCAATGTTGAACTTATACAAGATGGATTCACATTTTTGAATGGGAAAGTTTTCTTGCTGGATATAGTATATCAGATTTCCTTAGCACTCCATAATCAGCAGATAGACAGCATGTTTGTCGAGAGTTGATGGGCTTAAGATAAGCCTAGAGGCTAATGCTGTTGTGAGATGGTTCATTTCAGGATTGGGCTGTACTATTTTCATGAGAATGTATGGACCATAAAGTCAAGATTATGATTAGTATCAATCCTTTCTTGGACATATATGTGAAGATAAAAACTTAAGAAAAGGCTAACAAAAATTAGGAAGGTGGGAAGATAAAAATATGATATTTCTATCCTGGGGTAGGGATGCTATTTGCTATGAGATAAAGTTCAGTTCCAGATATTTTAGAATAGATGAGGGCACTGCCTTTTGCATGAAGATTGTAATTGTTTAATGAAGAAAGGCGCAATTTGTTTAAGGGTATTTGTTGCTGACTTTTCCATTCTAAAAACAATTGATGAGGAGTTGCTTTTGGAAGGAATATATTAGGGACTACTTTATTCCAAATTTGGCAGTGACTGAGTTGATTGAAGGAGGATTATTATAACGACAAGACTGGTGATTGGAAAGGATATTTTTTATCCTTTTGGTACTGGTACAACCCACTGGTTTTGGGGCTGATTTGCTCTTCCCCTGTGTTCTGTAGTTCCATCTTCTTTCTTTCCCTCCTCATTCTGATTTTTGATGTGTAATGCTGCAATCTGTAGTTTTCGCAGGGCACTTTGCCTCATTATTCTATAGCAGATTTCATCTCCTAGGAGTTCGGAGAAAGACATATCAAAGCAGTGATCTTGCTGACCCTCAGAGGTTCCTTGTAGTTGAGATCGAGTGGGAATTAAGTTGTGCAAACTGTGCTGTATTAAAGCGACTCTAACTATTAAAATTGTTGGTTGATCTTACTACTAGTTCTTTGCAGTTCTCCATGGTTGTTTATGAAGATCCTTTCATTGACTTCCTTCATTTAGTCTTGTATTTCAGATCTGAAAGTAAATGATTAATAGGATTCATAGCTTTTCTTTGCCCTGTTAAAGTTTTCAAGTTGAAATGTTTATACACAAGATACAGATGAAGAAAATGAAGAAAGGGTAGGGGCTGTATGGCTCTTCTGCAACTTAGAGTCTCATGCACACACATCCTCTATTTGATTCTCACTATTCCATGCAACTATGCTCGACATCATTCAATGTGTGTGCTTTACTGTAGTGTACAGTCATTCTATTTCACTGCCCAATAATGCTTTACTCTGACCACAATGGTAGTTAGATTTTGGCTTGCATTTTACTTTATAATATATGATTTTCAACTATTCATACAAGTGTGTTCTTCCTCTGTGTGGCATTTGTTCATACTTGTATTTTTCTTGGAATTCGAAGACATGGAAAGTTTTCCATCACTTTATTGTTCATCACTTAGCCTCTATATAGCTCACATGAACTTCTTTTTCTCCATAAGTAATTTCGGTTATGATAAATATCTCTGTTCTAAGATTTGTAGTGCTATGTGATGATTTCATTTCCAAATCACACACAAAGTTAGAAAGATGATGACCAGATTCTGTTCCTTCAGATTTCAGTGCCAAGTTATATATGATAAACTTCCTTATTGATATATGTGGACAGCATATAATTTGTTATCTTTCTGCTTTATGATTAATTTACAGTTACCTGTAATGGAAGATGAAGAGCCTCCAAGTGACAGGCGTGGTAGATACTCAGATAGAAGTGCAAGTTATCGGAGTTTTGGAGGTGGAAGAGGTAGAAACACTAATAGTTGGGGTAAAAGAAGTAATGATGATGGTGATTGGTCTGGGGGTTGGAAACCAAGAAGAAGCTATGGAGAGAAGAGTAGCAGTGGGATGGGCCGAGGATCGAGCAGACCATTCTCAATGAGTGATAGCAACAGGTATGAAGTGGACAATTTGAAATGGCTACTGGTTCTTTATTGAAATATCTGCAATTCTTCTTTCACTGACATCTCATTAAGATCATTAGTAGAATTTGGATGAGGTAAAAATGAACCTCAGTTATAGGTGAATCTTATTATTGTGTTAGTTTCAGCAACTATATATTAGATTGTATTTCCTTTTTTGTTTCTGATGATGGTGATTGGTCTGGGGGTTGGAAATCAAGAAGAAGCTATGGAGAGAAGAGTAGCAGTGGGATGGGCCGAGGATCGAGCAGACCATTCTCAATGAGTGATAGCAACAGGTATAATCAAGTGGACAATTTAAAATGGCTACTGGTTCTTCATTGAAATATCTGCAATTCTTCTTTCACAGACATCTCATCAAGATCATTAGTAGAATTTGGATAAGGCAAAAATGAACCTCAGTTATAGGTGAACTTTATAATTGTGTTAGTTTCAGCAACTATATATTAGGTTTTATAATTTAATCTCTTTTTTGTCTCTGATTGAGTGTGTACGTGTGTATTGCATGCATGAAAAAAAATGAACCGGGGAATATGTTAGATTGACCTTGATATAGCTTGATTAGTGTCTCTGGTTGAATCATATGCTAATGGTTGTCAATGCTTTCTTCATATGTTTTAAGTTTAGATTGATGGTTCTGGATTGCATGTAAGATTTTGTATTCTCATCCTGTGGTAGTCATTTATGTCAAAGGATTGCCTCTAGGGTGACAGTCATAATTGTTAATGGTTATGCTGTGACATTCTGATTGATTTGGAATGGCTGTTTTGCAGGAGTTTTCGTGGATCATGCTTTGTTTGTGGCCAGTCGGGTCACAGAGCTTCAGATTGCCCACAGAATTAGAGGCATTAAGTAGCAATTTTGTCATATGTCCTTCAATTTGTAATTTTATTTAAGGATACTTACATGCATTGCTGTCTTACATCCTTGATTAATGCTGGCAATGATTTACATGTTCAGCATACAAGTTGTGATGAATCTTTAATTGTACTCTGCTCAAGAAGCCCAGGCGATGTCATGCCATCAGAGTTCCAGGGCAGGAGTGATTGGTCAGTTGTGAATGATAGAGGATGCTTTATATCTAATCCATTTGGAGAGACCAATGTAGTACTCTCAAAGAAAAATATGGAAATGAGATCCAGTAGCTACTTTTGAAAGTGCACAAAGGCAGAGTCAAACAGTGTTTGGTCAACAAGGTTTGCTGAAAATGATATTATGTATTCTACTACATTAAGGCGCTATCCAATTATGATCGAGTAACAATTTGCTAATATATTCAATCTCATTTGAGATTCATTTGAAGGGGTAATATATCTAATGTTTGATATAGTAATGGCTTGAAATGTTTCTTACCTAAGAAGTGATCTGTCTATATGTTTGGTATATAGTATAAACCATGTAAAGAATTGTGATTTATATCACACACATCTAATTTTGTGATTTATATCACAATCTTTCAGGCCCTAAGCTAGCTTCTAATGATTTATATTTCTAGCTGCATGGATTATCTTATTGTCATGAGCTGATAAGTAGGAACATGGATGTGAAGTTTATTGAAATTCAAGGTCTAGAACATAACATATGTGGAATTGAAGGTTGAAGTGATATGGGATGCTATACTACAAATCTAAATTAATAATGAGTTTGCTAGGAAGGATTGATTAGCAGAATCGAAGGCCAAACTAGACCCTGTGATTGCATCCTTGAGGCTTAGATCCTTTTCATCTATATAGGTGACAACAATGTCTATGCCAAGAATATACCAGGAATGGGAGTGGGTCAAACATACACTAATATCCTTTCATGCTGTTTGGTTCAGTACCTCTTGCCTATGAGAAGTTTATATCTTGCTCTATATCAGGATGATGGAACTGAACTCCATTTCCTCACTGTGTTGCTTTCTATTTAGTTTCTGCATCAATTAGCTAATTCAAATGTTTCATATCTGGTTGAGTAGTGACTTAATTAGGTCGCTCTCTGAGTTATGTCATCTAATATCATATTCCACTTAAATGATTTTGTTTTTTACTAGATAATATTAGTTGTCCATAGCTCAAATTCAGCCTCTGGAGTCATTGAAAGAATGAAACCAATGCTTCACTATTAATTTCATGTTAGCTGCAATTGAGTACTATTGTCAGACTCTGAATTAGCTCATGTTTTTGAAAACTTGGATATATACAAGATAGATACATTTCCATGAGCTTTTCACGTAGCAAGGTTTTGGTACTATGTCATCTGAGGGAAACAGGTATGGATTTCCGAAATGGTACGAGTTTTTGAAACAACACTTCAAAAATTACAAGAAACTCCCTCTGTTGGAGGTCTGGCACACATAGCCTTTTACTAAGAAGAAGCCATAGTCAAGTGGGCCCAAACACAAATACATCAAGTCCTCTCTGTGGAAACAAAAGGATAATATTTTGTACATATTTTTGTAGCTGCAATTGGGCCCTGGCAAACCAAATTTGGAGGCTCAAGAGGTGTTAAACTTTAAAAAGGGCGCATGTACACATTCATGAACACCAGATTGAAAAGAATATGGAACTTCATATTTTGTTATTATTGCAGCAATAATATAACATAGAGGTACCACACTCTCTCATATACATAATCTTGCATTAGATAGCGGACACCCTCGAGAGTTATGGTGGTTTAATTGCCAAGTTCTAACCTATTCCTTTAATGTTACATATTGGTCACATGTACTAACCTTAATGACTTCACCTCTAAAGTTGTAAGTAACATTGAAATCATGCAATATTATTTATATGTCAACAAAATATTGTGGATTGTTCCTCCGACAAGAGTCCTTGGAAGGATGGATTCAATAAATAACTAATGGAATTCTCTATATAGTACACTTCCTTTGCAACAAGATTTAGGCAAATCTTAAAGGATAGGCTAGATGACTATTATCAGGTGAGGTGGTTGATCTTGCTATCACACAAGTTAATTGCATAAGCCATATGGTGGATTCGTAACAAAAGGCCATTTTCAAAGTGCACTTATGTTGCCTTTAGAAAACTTTGGAAGCCATCTATTTAAAAGTAGCTTCAAGTCTAAAGATTATCTCTCTTCATAGTGTAAATTTGAGAAAAGAGAGTAAGTTCATTATTGTGCCAAGGGGAATTGGGATGGCTGGCCAAGTTTTTCATGTGATACCTCTAGCTTATGAGATCAATTCAAGAGGTCATGCTCAATAGGACACTCTAGGAAGAGGTAGCAAGATTTGATTGAGTATCATTGTTGGAATAGACATGCCATTATATTCCTTGACGGTGGAAGATCCTTACATATGCATAGTAATATGTTGCATGGATGGCATGCATGGGGATCTTTTTGGATGGAATTTAGAAAGATTTCATGCAAAAGAAAGTGTAGTTTGATTTTTAGAACCACCAAGTATTAGTCTCAAGGGGGATGAAAGTTAAATTCAAGGTGGGTACAAATGTTGCGACCAATAATCAATAGATTAGGGTATGGTAAATCTCCTCTAGATGTAGGTAGAAAGAAAACCCTTTGGTTTGGGTTTGATAGTCTGGTAGAGTGGAAGAGGGGCAATCAAGAGTCTCAAACTATCGCTAAGAGGATGGGGTAGGGCATAGATAAGGTTTAAGGTTTGTTTTATCCACCTCGACTGCAACTTGGTTCAATAGATGGGACGATTAGCAGTGCGACTAATGAACAACATAATAAAGTTCACAACTTCTCATTTTAATGTCTTCTCTTTGCACCACATACCTCTCTTTAATAATGCCATGATACAATATAAAACTCACTACAAAACTTATGCCTGGCATGGGTGATACCAAGACATCAACCTTCGAATCTTCCATTGACCCACTAGCTGAATTGTTGTCATTTATAGCAGAAAAATTCAGACCATCTACTATTGATGTAGAATCAAACTTTTCCTCCAATAAATGGATTTTTCTAAACCTTACAGTGCATGAATTCTAATGAATCAGAGTTGAGTCTGTTGCCATGACTTGTAAAGAGCCCATTTTGTCCATTGTACATATAGTAGAATTTCACCACTTTTTATTCTCATTTTTACAATTCCACTAGTGAAACTAAACTCCCATGGCTAATAATATTTTGCGTACTTCACTATGGAGACAATTTTGTCTTCACCCTTGAAGGCTTTCTTCCATTCTATCATTTTTATCAACTACTAAAACAACAAATAAATAAAACAAAAGTTGTCACTTTTGCTTACCTTTCCTCGTAGGTCTTCCTCTTGGCCATTCTTCTATCAATTGATGAAGTTTCTCCAACCTCACATATTCCAAAGTGTTGTATTTTCCATTATGGCCTGTATGTTTTATTTCTGCAGTGCAAATTAGCATTGATTACTTCATGATTTGGTGTTATTTCAATGTTTTAATCAACGTATGCAACATGCACCTCTACTTCTAAGGACTCCCTGTCCTGCAACTTTTTTCCTTGTGTCATTGTTGATTATTCAGAATCCAACTAACTATTATCATCATATTTCAGATCTGTTTTATTCTAAAGATTCCCGAGTTTTCATCGACATATCTATTGATTGTTACATTGTTAATAGTGAAATCCAACAGTAGTCTTAGATCGTTCGCTACAACTAACAAACATAAACTTTGATGGAACAAATTATTTTTCAAATAGGACTTTTATAGGAGCAATTACACTATCAGGTGTATTGTTTCTCCCTAATATTTTTAGGGTAGTACCTTACACCACAACATGCATCTTAACATCTCAACCATCGCTATGTTCTACCTCTCTATAACCAACATGGTTAGGAATAAGACAGATCCACAAAGTTTGTCATTTTAGATTTCCTAAAAGTTCTCTTCAAAAAAGTGGAAAAGTTCATTTATGGTCATAAGTATTTTTGAAACGTCTCATTTTCAAAATGACATTTTACTAATGAGTTGAATTATTGGTGGTGATACGTTAAATTAACAATTTTTTTACTTTTTATTTTTTATATGTGAATATTTTGAAAAAAGGCAGTAATCTTATATATATATATATATATATATATATATATATATATATATATATTAAAATAAACCCTATGTTTTTGGTTTGAAATTTTTCATGCATCTCTCTACAAAAAAACATTACTAATTTTTTTTTTTGAGAAATACGTCTTATAGAATCTCTTTGGGTATGCTGCCATGCTATGAGGGATGTATCTACGTTGTCAAAGTCATATAAGGCTTGTGCTTGGCCTCATTTGCACCCACTTGGGGGTTCTCAACATGGGTCTCTAGGGTAATATACATCGGATCACCTCATTGTTTGTCGATAGACCACACTTCTGTAGACAAGCGTCACTAAAATTACAAAACATGGAAATTTAGTATAATCATCATTGATATAGGCAAATAAAAAATCGAATTCTTTATATTTTTATTAAATCAAAAGATGCAAAAAACATTAAAGTAATGCTTTTCCCATCAAACTCCTTAATGAATATGTTGGATCATGCAAAGGACTCAACAAACTCTAAAGAACACAAAGTTGTGGATTCATTCCCATGTTCATGTGGATTTTTTTATTGGTGAAACAAGGCCCTATGTGTAGGTGAGAATAAAATAAGCTAATGCCACCATGATGCACAATTGCACAAAGAAAATCTATACCCGTAGAGCATTCTTACTATACCAAGCATTATATTTGTATTGAAAACACTAAAACAATTGCACAACTCAATCATCATGTGAGGAAGCTATTGAGTATAAAAATACAACAATAATGTGAACAAGGATGATCGGTAAAGAAGTGAAACTTGGACATAGGAAAACCATACACTCGGGTTTATAGATGGAATAATTAGGTTCTCCTCTACATAGTAAATATGGACTTGTTTATGCTCCTTCTCCCCTAAAAGGCTCCTCCCTCTATAGCTGCTATTTTTCCACCTCATCACTTGAGTAGTGCTTTGTGATCTCTCTTCTCCCAACTCTAAGAAAAAATACATTTTTCAAGAATAACCCCATCATAGTACCTCTTTTGTTGAGTCTTGATGCTTCAATCATTAGAAGTTTGGAATACTTCATAATGTAAAGTGCATTGGAAGGACTTGTGCTTTATGGTGTTGTGTTTTCTTCTTATTCTATTTCTAGTTAATGAAAATACCTTAAATAAATACTTCATGAAGGAGCATTTTTTTATGGAATTTTATGCTTTTTTTAGTTATTGAAATTACACAATTCAATACATTAAAAAGACAATTATTCAATGGCCATTTAAGGACCTCCCCAAGTTGGTAGTTAAAGTGTATAGAACGATATTTTTGCGTTAAAAACATTAAAATCAACCCTCAAATAAAAAAGTGGTGCTACAAGTAACCCATTTTTGGGGGGGTCTTGTTTGAAACCATGGTCTTAACAACTGGTACCATTGCAATCATAACCTTAAATTTAAAAAACACCGCTATTGATAATGCAAAATTCTCGGTCTTAAAATTGCAATATTTTTTAAACCACATCTTTAATAACTTGTGCCATTGCAATAAAACTAGTAGCGTCCCTTTCTTTGAAGGGACCTAAAATCAAAATTTTTGAATCCATAATCTCAAAAATCAATATTGTCATGGACAAAACTATAAAATCAATGTTAAAATATTGACTCCTTTAAGGTTAGTTTATCACTCCAAACATCAAAAAATGCGTAATGATGTGTCAATATCAACCTATTATTTAAAAATTCAACATGATTACTTTCAAATATTTTATTTACTTTTAATAAAAAAAACTCAATACAAACTATATTGAATTAAACACAAATTATTTCATAAAAATAATGTTGCATTCTCCACACTCAAATAAGATAAGCCAAGAAATTTTGTTATTGTTATTCATAATCAAATCATATAAGCCAACAAACATAGAAATAATTCATAACTTCATGGAAGATTATATGTAAGTTTAAAAACTCCTTTAGAGTTATCATATAAACATCATATTAATAAAAAATATAACAAATGTTTCATAAATTATTGAAACTGACTCATGAATTTTGACATACTATCAAATTTACAACATCTTCAAATGAACGATTGGATGAAGATGTAGATGACCCGTATTTTTGTCCATTATAAATGAGTGCAACATTTGAGTCTACATGTATGCCCAACATTTCATATGTTAGAATCGTTCTAGATCTACAACTATGTTCATCATACTCCCATCTTGCAACTATTTTGTGTGCCAACAACCTCTTGATAATCCATCCTTATAGTCATGGAGCAAAGAGTGTCTCTCTGTCAAATAGAAGTCATAGACGAGTATGTAAACATTATCTAATTTTAAGATGCCAATGAGACAATGGTTTATATTTTGACCCCTTATTTTTCTTTTTTTTGCTTATTTGTTTCATGACTACCATCTTTGACTTGTACAGACCATTAAATGGGTGTGTATTTGTTGCCTACCAATGTACTTCAACTACTATAACTTTTTCATTTTTTTTATTGACCTTCAAAACTTTTGCAATCCAGAATGGATAATCATGTGGATCTTCAATTGCTAAAACTACAATCATGCAACTATCTTTAATATATGGTATTGATCCCCTGTAAATGTCTTCCATGGCTTCATGATGTGCATGTGATATTCTAGATCCAATATACATTTCTATTTCCTCTACTTGTGAAGACTCAATAACATCCTGAGATTCATGTTCTTCTACAACATTTCTTTCCTCATGTTCATTTGGTATTACCTTGTGGCCAACTACATGGAATCTTCAAAAATGTATCTCCATTTGTTGAGCTTGAAATTATGTCACTTGAGATTACCACCTATCATAATAGATGACATCAAAGTACTCATATGTATTTTTAATAGACCTTTTTATTTTTTACAAGCATTAAGAATAATTTACATCTGTATTATGCCTTCATACATTAAGAATTTCAATAGTTGATTTCAATAACAATAACTTTGATGCATACATTTTATGACCTATGATGAATTTTAGGAATGATTAACCTGATGAAATCCCCCATTCTGCACTAGTTGAGCAATTCTTACCCCATATAAGTGTTTTCCCATCAATCTTTTTGATACATAATTGATGTTGGAAGATAATGTCATTTAGTTGTTCAATGCATTTTTCTTCACGATGTATTCCCTAAATAAATCTCTATATATCAACAATATCTCTCAATGTGTGAAAAACATGCTTTGGAAAGTATGTTTTCTTAACAGTTTCAATTAATGGTGTTAGGGTCCCATCAACAATATCAACAATATCTCTCAATGTGTGAAAAACATGCTTTGGAAAGTATGTTTTCTTAACAGTTTCAATTAATGGTGTTAGGGTCCCATCACATTCTTTCTCTTCAATGTTACAACAAAACATATACACATTTGATCAATATGGTCATGTGTGTGGCCAACAAGAAAGAAACTAACTTTCACCTTTTGAAAAATTTCCAATTCAATAAGCATGCTTAGATATCTAAACACAATTGATTTTTGTTTCCACGGTTGGTTTTGTGCAATTGTAGATATAAAATTTGAGGACGATTACCAAACCAATGAATAAATGCATCATGAATTATGGTGATGGTCAAATTTGCATCACTTTGAATAGTTGGAGCTATGAAGTAAACCTTAGGAGACATTTGCCCATTAAAACCATACAACCAACCAAGTGAAAGTGAGTAAACTTCTCCTCTTCTAAATTCTTTGTTGTACAAACAATGTGGCAGAAGTGTTTTTTTTAATCCATGCCATCAATGATAAAACCTAGATATTTATCTAAAGTATCATAACGCTTCTTTCGATGTTTGTACAACTTATTTCATTCACTTGATTGTGATGTTCTTGAAGTGCTTTGATAATGAAATATGCAAATAACATAAAATGAAAATATCGATAATGATTCTTCATATTTAATAACTATCCAATTTTAAGAAATAATTTTGTAGAGGCATGCTACTTTCTACCCCTTTTGTATTATCCCTTCTTGACTTGAGAGAAGAACATGTACTAAAACCCCCATCCTTGATTTCTTAGGAATACATATATTGTTGGATTGTTTTTTCCATATTCTTGTAAAATATGCCTATGTAATGAAATTACAATTTTCTTCAACATATTCTATGTATAAGTTATAGATTTCCCTCCTTGAGGATCTATCTGGAATGTGTATTGTATCTCTATCTGGAATATACTCTCCATGTGTATTGTATCTCTATCTGGAATACAGTCTCCATGCCTGGAAAATAAGTCACGCATCCATGATATTGCAGTGTTTGTTAACGGCCCACAGTCTCGCCCATGATGTGCTTTTGAATACAACGTGGGATCCTTTTCTAGCCTTGTTTGTGTTGATATTATGGTAGCTGCGGGAGGTATTTACCTCCACATGTAAACTTGACGAGAATAGAAGACTCCGAGAAGCAAGAGAAACCCTAATGAGTTGACTAATAACCCTAGAAGACTTGTCGACTCAATAAGATAATATGTATTAGGTTATTAGCCTCCAAGAGAAGAAGTCGGCCAGAAGAATTAATATATATTGAACAGACAGGTACCCAGAAGGAGAAGTCGGCCCCAATAAGTCTGCCAGAACCACTATAAATACAGGGCGCCAGTCTCTCATTTGACACATCTTAGCAGTTGCAGAGAGCCAGTTCTGTGCAGTGTAGTTGCAGTCTTGTGCGTAGGTTTGGAGAAGAGTTGCTGGTGCAGTTGTTGCAGCTAACAGTTACATTTTGGCTTGGACTATCTCTTAGCTAGGGTTTGGACTATCTAATCAGCTCTTGTTGATGCGCTATCCTTGGGGAAAGGTGTGCTACCCTTTGTATGGCTATCTAGCCTAGGGTTTGCTTCCGGAATGATTCTCTGTCAAGGTTAAGGTACTCGGAGGGTGGCTTCGGCCTATGGTTGGGTGACAAGGGTATTGTCAATGGTAAAATGAGCACACATCCTTCATATTCTAACGGGTTATGGGCCCACACCTCCTTCATTCAGTCTAAACGCTAGAAGGAAACATAGCCGCTAGGATATTGAGCCCGTTGAGGAATTGTCGCTAGGGTTACTAGCAGAAGCAACGTCTAAGACAGTGCAGCTAGGGTTACTAGCAGGAGCAGTTGCAGAAACTCTAATCCTCTCGTTGAGGCACCTTAAGTGAAGAGATTGACCTAATCTCCGGACAGATCAGTGCGCCCTAGCCTAGCGCATCTCCTGGTATTCTCGGCAAGCCAAGACGTCAAGTTTGAGTTTGTGGTCAAATCTAGGGTTTGACCAAGTCAAAAAATCCATGACTTATTCTATGAAGTTAGAGAACAAGTTAGATGGAGCCTCTAACTTCAGAGCATGGAAGACAAGGATTGACCTCATCCTTGCCAAGAATAAAGTGTTGGATATCGTGAAAGGAAAGATTGTGAAGCCAGAGTTTGAAGAAGGAAAAGAAAAGGAACCGCAGAACGTTGCAGCTATGGAGAAGTTCAAAGATAGTGACATCAATGCCATGAGTATCATAGTGGATTCCATAAAAGACCACTTGATATCCTACATCTCTCATCTTGACTCATCAAACAAGATGTATGATGCCCTAACAAACCTCTTCTCAGTCA
>ML781534.1:480719-521373 GCA_009831015.1 Picea engelmannii | reverse complement strand
CATGATATTTTTCTAACACTTTTTTTTAAGTTAGAATTGCATTACCTTCCAATATTCACAAAAATTAAAGTCATGGTTTGCATAAACTTGTGATGCCAATAATAGAAACCAACCCAAGCTGTTGGGTAATTCAAAAAATAGTCTGCCCGTGGGACTAAAGTGTTGTAAATATTTTTGGAAAGATTCTAACTAAAAGTTAACAGATATGGACTTTCGAAATTAAGAGCACAGCAAAAAGTAGGTCCGCAGAGAAAAGTAAATAAACCATGACTAATCTAAAACATGTTATTTAAAAATCCTCCATGCAGGCTGAACGAACGACATGTCAGCAAAAGTATGGTCACAATCTAGAATTTTGATTCCTGGGAGGGAGAATATGATAAGCAGTTAGTTTAACATCCATCTTTTCCATTTTGAACCGCAAATCGGTCACGTCTCTCTTGAGTTCGAAGAGGAGTTGCATCTGCTCCACCTTCAGGTCATGCTCCATCGGCTTAGGACTGGTTTTAGATGGAGGCCTTAGATATTTTGTTGGAGGCTGGTCATATTTTTTGAATGAATCGAAGCTCTGGACATTGGAGGGGCTCTCAAAGTTATTCTGGAATCCAATTTCATCCTCCACCCATTCTACCTTTCATCTCCCAATATAGATATCTTCCAAATCGGTTTGCATGTTAGATTCCATGTGAGTATCTCTCTTCTCATCATGACCTAGGGGTGGAGTAGAGGAGGCCATTTCCAAATTATCCTGTGATAAATCACAATTTCCAAACGCAACTCCGCCTTGCCAAGAGAAACCCCAGCCCGGACGAGCATGACCCCTCTCTCGTGGCACGCGTAAGAAGAAAGAGCCAAGGAGATATGAGTGGGAAGCCAAACAAAAAGCCGAAGGCAACAAGTGCAATCAGAGTGGCAACAAGTTTCAGAAGAAGAAACACGCACAAAAAAAAATAAAGGAAATCTAACAGTCTAATAAGGTTAGAAAGGTCACATTTAAACATATAGCAACCCTAAATGAAGATGATGTTTAACACAAAAGAACCATTCTTGATGATGTTTCCATTCCTATTGATGATGAACATATTGTTGATTTAGATGAAACTCTCTTAAATCATAAAATGAAGAAATCTATTGTTGTTAATGAATAAGTCATGGTTGGCTATGAATATCACACTGAAAGTTCTGGGAGTAGCAGGGAAATCATAACACCATGTGCCAATTTAGAGGATGTTGTTGTTAAAAAAACACAAAATACCATTCAAGATTGACTGAGGGGTAACAATTTGGTTGACAATGTCCATACATTTCAGTTAAATGTGAATGATTTGGATTTATGAGCATAATGATATGAAACCATAGATTTATAATGTTAACACAGAGACACAATGAACAATAACAGATATACAATAAAACTTGACTTCTATTAAATAAGAAATATGTTGAAAACTGTAAAATGCAAACTGAAAACAAGCTTGCTAGAATGGTGGCAGCTTATCTCCAAGAAGAGATTGGACAACTACACTCATTCGCAAGAAGATGAGTACCATGAGGCTCTGAAGGCCTTTTTAAAATAAATATGAATGCCAAAACCCTAGACATCCAAAAACCTAGCCCTAGGAGATGAAGCGCCAAAAGTCATGTGGGCCTCGTTGGGGTAAGTTAATACATTAATTTCCCAGGGCCGCAACTTTTGCATACGATCTTCGTTTAGGGCAGACGATAGCTCGTTGGAAAGATATTGACAAGGAGATTCATTTAGGGGGTTTAATCAGAGCCTTTGGCTATTATTGAGGTGCCCGATCATGAAAAAACTATGTTTAGGCCCTCAAACTGGCCCCAGAAGTTAAAAACTGCTAAAAATAGTAAATTGGAAAAATCGTCAGAAAACTATTTTGAGCTAGTTGGAAAAGGTGGGTGGCCACCAATATCCACCTGGATCAATCCCCTCTATCCTTAGGAAGCAATGGTATCCATTGTGTTGAGTGCCCCCATTAGATGAGGAAATTTTTGTTGAATTTGGCCCTGGGTGAGCCACTTGCCTTAGTGCAGGAGTTGCCCTGCTTTGACATCTTGATAAAGTTTGATCCTTTGTTGGTGAGTGTCCTTGACCTGTGTGTCCACGATTTGATCAGTGGATCCATGTTCCATGCATTCAGGGTTGAGCTATGTTGGTGTCAATTGTTCTGATATCTCTGAGGTGTCCAATAATGGTGGAAAATAAGGTCGAAGGAGGTCCACATTGAACACTAGGTGCAAGCCAAGAAATGAGGTAGGTTGAGCTCAAAATCATTGTCACCCACAACCTTGGTAATGGTGTAAGGCCCATAACAGAGTGGACAAAGCTTCCGATGAGTCCCTGTAAGGCGTTCTTTCTGCAAGTTCAACCAAACTTTGTCTCCCACCCGAAACTGGTGTGGCACCCAGTGTTGATCATGGCATTGCTTGTACTTGGCATTGGACTTCTGTAAAATATCCTAAACTTATTGGTGGATGTGTTGGATCTGCTTAACGAACCGGGTGGCTTTGTCAGCTGCAGTTGCATCATGCAACGAGTTTGCCTGGGTGGCCGTAAGGGGTAGTGCAACATCCATGGGACCCAATGGTTGAAGACCCAACCCCACCTGAAAGGGGTTGTGTTCGGTTGGGTTATTAATGGCTATGTTGTAGTTGTGTTGAACATAGGGGAGACTCTCATCCCAGGTGTGAGGGTGCTTGGAATTGTACATGTGCAGGATGTGCATGATCATCTAGTTGACGACCTCGGTTTGGCCATCCATATGGGGGTGGAAGGCAGTGGACTTGGTGAGCTTGGTGTCCAACAATGACTAGAGGCTCGACCAGAATGTGTTGAGGAACTGACTGTCCCGATTTGAGATAATGGTTTGTGGGATCCCAAAGTGTACCCATACTCGTTCAAAGAAAATCTTGGTAGTGTCCTCCGTCAAGATGCTCTTCTTGCAGGCAGCCAAAATCGCCATCTTGGAAAAGAGATCAACAACCAAAAAAACATAGTCATTTCCCCACCTGGTGGAAGGGAGGCCCGGCATGTAGTCCATTGAGATGGATTCCCAAGGCCTATCAGGAGTAGGCACAGGAGTGTACAGGCCTTGTTACTTGATGGTCGGTTTGGCAATAGTGTAGGCAGTGCGGGATTGGATATACTTGTTGACTTCTTGTCGAAGTTTCGGCCAGTAGAAATGTTGTTGCAGCATTGCCATTGTCTTTTCCACACCGAAGTGTCCTGCCACCCAAATGTAGTGGTCTTACCAAATCGTCTTCACTCGCTCGCTTGATGGAACACAGAGATGGCCTAGATGGCACAACAACTCGTCCTGAATATGGAAATTATTGGCATCTGTGTTGGCGCCCAACATCTGGTAAGTGTTGGTGAAGTTTGGATCCATCTCATAGAGGCAGGACCACCCGGAGGTCTCATGTCTCAAGAGTCTAGCATTGTGGTGAGTGTCGCGACTGGAGGTTGATTGAGGCAATCAACGAATCGGTTGGTACTTCATGTTTTATACTTGATGTTGAGGTGAAATTGCTGCAAATATGTGGACCACTTTTGATGGCGGTCATTCTGCAATTTGCCTTGTGTCTGCATGAACTGTAACATCTTATGATCAGTGTGGATAATTGTCCCCTTCCCGAGAATGTAATGCCTCCACTGGTGGCAAGCTTGCACAATTGAGGACATTTCTTTATCATAAGTAAGATACTTACAGACGACATTTGATAGTGTCTCACTATGATAGGCCATTGGGTGGTCGTGTTGAGTGAGGATTGTTCCCACAGCATAGTCTGAAGCATATGTATCGATCTCAAAGGGTTGTTGTAGGTCAGGTAATGAGAGCACTAGTGTTGAACACAGGTGTTGCTTCAGATCATCGAACGTTCTCTGTTGGGATAGGCCCCACACAATTTTTTCCTTACCACCACCTTTGGTTATTTGACTAAGGACCGATGCAATATGGGAAAATGCCAACACGAACCTGCAATAGAAATTGTCAAGGCGTAAGAAGCTTCGATGCTCAGTGAGCATGGTTGGATTTATCCAGTCATGGATGACTTGGATCTTGGCTAGATCAGCATGCACACCCTGCGCATCAACAATTTATCCTATGTATTGGACCATGTCCATGCCGAAGGAGTATTTTTCCAAGTTGGTGTATTTCTTCTACTTTCGCAGAGTGTGCAGAACCTATTGAATATGTTGCAAGTGTTATGCCCAAGTATTGTTGTAGATGAGTATGTCATCTAGATACATCACCACAAAATAGTTAGTGAAAAGTCGCAGGATATCATCGATCAACCTCATGAAAGTTGTTGGGGTATTCGTCAAACCAAAGGGAATGACCATCCATTCAAAAAGACCTTCTTTTGACTTGAAGGCAGTTTTCCATACATCTGTTTGTTCTATTGGGACATGATGGTAGCCAAACGTCATATCAATCTTAGTGAAGTATTTGGCCCCCTTGAGTTGATCAAGGAGATAGTCGATTCGGGGAATCGGGTACTGATTCCTAACTGTGATTTTGTTTAGGGCCCGATAATCAATGCAGAGTCACCAGGTCTCGTCTTTCTTCTACACCAACACGATTAGGCCTTCACAAGGTGATGAGTTGGGTTGGATGTGTCCCTTGTGGAGAATTTCTTGGATCTGATGCTTGATCTCCTCATTTTCGAGCAGAGAGCGATGATAGACTGTCCCATTTGGTATCAGTCTGCAAGGGGTCAGATCAATGGGATGATTGACTGGACAATGCATAGGTACTCCTATAGGTGATGCAAATATGTCTTTGTATTCTTCCACGACTGTATCCACTTGCTTCTGTTGCATGGAGAGGTCAATCATGGAGGCCATGGTTGTGGTTGCAACCTTTCTCCCACTCTGAGAGCGAATCACGAAGAAGATAAACTTCCTGGTCTGAGAAATGACCTTCCTACATTGCTTGGCAGAGATCAAGGAAATAACACTAGGTGGGATTACCTCAGATATATTGTACAATTTCATGTTCAAAGTAATAATAAAACTGCAAGGCCTAGACTCATATACATCATGAAGTTTCCATAAATAAGGTTGGCCCAAAAGAACATCACAAATTTCAAGGGGAGAAACATCACACAATACCTCATCTTTGAATGGCTTGATGTCATACGACAGGCGACACTGTTGGCTGACGCGAAGATCGCTTCCTTGATGGAGCCATCCGATGGTGTAGGGTTGTGGGTGTGGCATTGTCGGAAGGGATAGCAGCTTGATGACCTCTACTAAGATGAGGTTCTTCTGGCTATCGCTATCAACGATGAAGCGGTGGAGTGTCTTTCACGCACATCTGTGAATGAAAGAGGTTCTCACCTTCCTCTTGCTCATCAGGTTCATCGTGATGGATCTTGGTGGTAGCAATAGTGGAATCGGGTTCCACGTCAATGATCCATCTCCCCTTCTCTGGTTCTGACTCAGAGTCAGAACCCACATATGATTCAGAGGCTTTTACTTCAACCACTAATGACTTCTTTGAGCGCCAATCAACAATGTTATGCCAGGGGCTCTTATGGAAGTCACACCACTTCTTGGTATCTTTCTTCGTCTTCCCATTATCCTTCTTTGCTTTCGGATTGGACTAGTTGTCATGAGGTTTCCCATCTTTTTTCTGTCCTTTTTTCTGCGGGTTAGGGTTTCCCTTGCCCTAATTCTGCTGTGAGGGGTTCCCAGACCTAAACTGTCGCATCTTTTGTTTAAGCTTCTGCTCGATTTTGATGGCATATCGATAGGCCACGCCGAAGGACGAGATGTCCAAAAACTCCATTTCTGTCTGGATGTATCTATGTAGACCTATGTGGTACTTGACCACCAAATGTTGCTCAGAATATTTGATACCCAGCTTAGTGTACAAGGTATGGAAGACATTGGTGAACTCTGGGACTGTTTGGTCTCTTTCTTGCCACAGTGTGGTCCATCTTGTATACAAATCGTCATAACTTCCAACATGATAGTATTGTTCCTTAATAGAATCCATGAAGGAATCCAAAGTGGGTGCAACTGCAAATAATTTGGATCCTTATGTTTCATTTTTCTCACAGAAAGTCTCCCGCCAATATTTGACATGGCGGACGACCTTGACGAGCGCAAATATAATATTTTCTCTATCGAAAAAGTTGTGGACAAAAAAATACCCTTCAAGAAGGTTTAACCATTTATCTACGACATCTGCATCTATTTGACCTTCAAATATAGGAATATCAAAATTAATCTGCACCTTGAAGGGGTTGGCGCTTCCGCTTGAGGTGGATGCGTCGCTTGTCGGCAACCATCAAAGGATTTGTGTGAAGTTGTCCATCATCTCATTCCTCTGTCGCTCAAGAGATTCCTCGAGAAACATTTTGAAAGGATCTCATGTCCCATCGTATTTATTTTCACCTACCATGGGATTTTTCTTAGGTGTGTGAGAGAAGTTGTCCTCAAGAGAAGCAAGCTCGAGACCCAACTCTCTATACCCTAACCACGTCAGGGACATGCATTAAAAAACAACAAGGAGCAGACTGCTCTGATACCACTAATTCGTATTTATGAGTGGAACCAAATAAAACCATAGATTTATAATGTTAACACAGAGACACGGTGAACAATAAAAGAGATATAGTAAAACTTGACTTCTATTAAATAAGAAATATGTTGAAAACTCTAAAATGAAGACTAAAAACAAGCTTGCTATAATGGTGGTAGCTTATCTCTGAGAAGAGATGTGATGCCTACGCTCATTCGCAAGAAGATGAATACCATGAGGTTATGAAGGCCTTTTTACAATAAATATTAATTCCAAAACCCTATAAATCCAAAAACCTAACCCTAGGAGATGAAGCGCCAAAAGTCATGTGGGTCTCGTTGGGGTAAGTTAGTACATTAACTTCATGGGGTCTTAACTTGTTAATACGATCTTTATTTAGGGCGTACGATAGCTCGTTGGAAAAGTATTGACGAGAAGATTCATTTATGAGGCTCAATCAAAGCCTTTGGATATGATTGAAGTTCCCTATTGTGAAAAAACATCATTTAGGCCCTCAAACTGGCCCTAGAAGTTAAAAACTGCTAAAAATGGTAAATTGTCAAAATTGCCATAAAATTGTTTTGAGCCAGTTGGAAAAGGTGGGTGGCCATTGATATCCACCTGGATCAGTGAAGCAACTTTATATACCCACAGTAGGCCAAGAAAAATATCAAATTGGAAATCCACTCCACTTGCATATTCTCAACTTAAATATATTGATGAGGTACAACCCATTGGGTGTTCCTAGTAGGGATGCATTTTAATCAACCGAATTTTTTTGACTATATATTTTATGTAATTGGGGGAAATCACTCTATAGAGGCAAGAAAAGAATTGATGGAATAGTATCCCCATAACCCTATTTTTGAAATAGTAAAATGTATCATTTATGTTTGTTTAACAAATGCATAAGCAAAGTTATTGGCTTGGGATCACAACACCGATCGTGAGTATAAGATGTCCATGACATTCATACAAAGGGTGATATTTTAATAACTACATCATGGGATAGATTAAAGGTTGATGCAATTTTTTAGAAGCAATGTTGTATGGAAATATGCTTCTGAATTGACGAGGAAGGCGTGAAATGGAAAATTCACAAAGGAAGTGATGCATTTGGAGCCACAAACAATTTTTTTTGGATTGGGATTTAAAATTGGATAGACATGGGATTCAATTAATGAGATATTTATCTTATGGGATAATACTGGTATAAAAAATAAAAGTGTAAAACCTTATCATGTAGCACAGGTAAGACATGTCCTAAAATCAAGAGTCTTCGAAAAGAAATGACTATAACACCTTGGAGATTGATGTAAGGCGTGAATGGTGGACCACTTATCACAACCATATTATGATGTGTAAGGTTGGGTGAACTATCAATGGAATAAATGTGTAAAGAGTTTTAGAAGTAAGTTTGTTGAGTTATTTTTTAATCGATGTTAGCTTTAATATGAATTTTTTTTTCATTTTAAAATATTAATGTTATAAGTATTTTATTATAGATATCATTATAACATTATTTATTCCATTTATCTAATCACAAGGTTTATATGAGAATACAAGAGTAAATGGTTAAAATGTTGAATGGAGAGAGTTGCGTCGATGCTAGACGCAACTATCCAGAATCAAGCCCTACGACAACACTAAAACAATTTTTTGTTGCATTAAAAAAGCTATGTTGATTTATTATATTTGTTTTATTCATTTGTATATATAAATGAAACATATATATATATATATATATATATATATATATAGCACATTGTAATGTCTCCACTACTGCAAACTCCCTAATTATAGCTCTAATACCAATCTATAACGTCCCTCGTTACCAACACTAACAAAATGCTCTGATACCATTATGTAATGTACCCATCCTCCTAGTTGAGTGCGTTACCACATTGTAACATCTCCATTACTGCAAACTCCATAAATATATCTTTGATACCAATATGTAACATCCTCGGCTTAATGTTGAGCAATTCCACTCCAAAAATATAGTGCACAGATTATACACTATAACGTTAATCTGCGAAAAAACATGTAAAGTAATGCGCACGATCCCAAGCTAGATCGTGCAAAAAAACAAATCCTCTTCAGACACTAGTTATAACTGCGAAATTAACACATAATACAATTGCTCACAATATTTAGAGCACACAAGTATTACTGCGCATGTAACCACTCTGAACACATGATTACTATTGCGCACGCAACCATTCTGGTGCCAAGCTAAGGATGATAATGAGCATAACTTCTCAGTCTAAGGTGTCTAATGGTTGCAACTAGCCTGTAGTTTCTCATTCCCCACATACATGTCCCACCCCAGGAAGTGTGACCCTTCTCTACTCAACAGTCCCTCGGCTTCCCCACTCCCCTTTTAGGCTTCAACAACAGGTTTTACATGAAGTCTCAAAACCCTATAACTAATGCCCAACGCACCAGGGAAAAATTCCTAGAAAATATCTCACCTGGAGAGAATGCTCACAGGCCTGACAACCCGCCTCTTTGACAACAACAACTTTGGTTGCTAGATGGAAACCCCTTTCCAAGTTTTTCTCTACAAGTAAGGTAAAGGTCGTCCCCCAGTTTAGATGGTCTGACTGATGAAGAAAAATGAGTGAATTCCCCCAAAATACACTAAGGTTCAACCATATATTTGCATGTTCATAATTGGACACTTGTCACCTTCAGAATTAGCTTTAGCCACTTGGTGACTCGTTCCCATCCCTCAGGAACTTAGGATAAATAAATATCCATAAATTGTACTTTTCATAAATATTAAATAAATATTCCCCTAGACTTAAGCCCCCTTGGCTTAGTCCCTCTCATAAACTCTTAGCCCTCTTTTTCCCTTTTCTGTGGAGTTAGCCCCTGTCTCTTTTCATATGATTGGTCTGCATGCACGAATGTGATTTTATTAATAATTTTAGTGTGATTACTTTTTACATGGATAGACGCACTGGCCTTTTTGCATCCCGACTCACCAGCCCAATAACCACACAGGCTCTCTGGCCTCAAATACACATACATACATACATACATACATATAACTAGGTCTGATGTGCACTTCAAGGGAATTCTTGTGCACTTAGTCAGGTGCGTTCAACACTATGGAATGTGTGCACCCTTCCCTTGATGTGTAATCCACGCGCACTTACTCAGGTGCATGCAACAATGTGGAATGTGTACGCTCTTTCTTTGGAAAACAAACCTCCCGCACTTCCCAGTTGCGCTCAAAATTGAACCAAAACTTTGTGCCAACGGCTCACCCGTCTATATGTACATTTACATTTACATTATAATTGGGGTTCGTATTAAGGGTATTACATTCCCCTCCCCCTTATTTATCCATTGTCCTCATTGCATTATATACACATGTACATACAAAAACTTCTAATGTCTTCAAAAATATATCGGTACTCTGTACGCATAGCATCCTCGCGCTCCCAATTTGCATCCTCAGGACTGTACCAAGTCCATTGGACCTTTACTAGCTCCATGGCTCATTTCCAGAGCTGTTTGATTTTCCGGTCCAATATGAAAACCGGTTGCACTCGAAAATCACCTTCTGGCTCCACCTGAATCACATTCCAATCAATGACATGATTAGCATCAGGTACCTACTTTTTGAGAAAAGATACATGGAAAACATTATGAATACACAAGGATGCAGGCAATGCAAAAGTATATGCGACAGGACTAGTCCTCTCTAGGATTTCAAATGGCCCACAATAGCGTGGTCCCAGCTTATAACAATTTCCCAACTTCAAGGAACTATGTCTTGCTTTTACTTTCAAGAACACATGGTCACCCACTTTAAACTCTCTGTGGATTCTACCTTTATCTACACAAATTTTCTGCCTGTCTTAGGTGGCCTTCAAATTCTGCCTTATCTTCACCATTTTCTCTCTTATACCATTCAGTAATGTCTCCACTACTGCAAACTCCCTAGATACAATTATGATATCAATATGTAACGTCCCTTGTTACCAACACTAACAAAATGCTCTGATACCAATCTGTAATGTCCCCATTACCATCACTAACAAAATGTTATGATACCATTATGTAAAATACCCATCCTCCTAGCTGAGTGCGTTACCACATTGTATCTTCTCCACTACTGCAAAATCCATAAATACAGCTCTGATACCAATCTGTAACATCCCCATCTTGTTGTTGATCAATGCCACTCCAAAAACCTACTGCACAGATTCTACACTATAATGTTAATCTGTGCATAAACACGTGAGGTAATGCACGATCCCAAGTTGGATCACAACACACAAATTTTCCTCTTCGGACACTAGTTACAACATTAGAATTAACACATAATACAATTGCATGCACAATCATTCAAAGCACACAAGTATTATTGCGCGTGTAACCACTTTGAACACATGATTACTACTACATGTGCAACCATTCTAGTGTCGCACACAGATTTGGTTCTTCTTGTGCGCGCAGATCTGCTTCCTCACACACACAACAAATCCAGCCTATTACGCACACAGATTATTTCCCTACGTGCAGAAAAATTCGATCCTCGCCTTGGAAACTCGTTATCATTATTAGAAAGTTAACTAACAGGAATACTTAATAATTGTCATACTCTGCATGTGCAACAATAAATATTGAATAACAACATCATGCTTTAAATGTAGAAACAACATTACACAGAATAACAACAACTAATTATATCATACATGAAATAAACCCATATCAGACATAGATAATTAAGCACACAGTAATTCAGACAAGAACATAAAGGACACTTATCTTTTATAAAGAGTCACCAACTGCTCTTCCATTTCCCTAAGTAAATCTATCCTAACCATTGCGCAGTCTGCTGGGTTGTCCCAACTCACTAATGTGTTACACTTTCTGCCATAAAGTGCCTCAAATGGGCTCATCTTTAGAGATTCTTGATACCCATTGTTTTAAGAAAAATCTACCAAGAGTAAATACTTTTCCCACTACGTCGGTTTGTCCATCACATACATTCTTAGCATATCTTCTATCACTTGATTTACTCTTTTTGTTTTCCCATCTGACTTTGGATGATAGTCTGTGATAAAATTCATATTTGTCCTAAATCCTTTAAATAATCCCTTCCAAAAATTTGATGTGAAATTGGGATCTTTGTCAGACACAATTGTCTTAGGTACATCATGTAGCCTAGCAATTTCTCTGATGTATATATTAGTAATGTTGGTTGCCTTGTGAGTTGACTTCACTAGAATAAAATGGGAAGCTTTAGTAAACTTGTCGACCACTATCATAATATAATCATGTTGCTTAGAAATCCTAGGAAACTTAGTAATAAAATCCATGGTTACAACTTCCCATTTCCACTTAGTAATGGGTAAAGGTTGTAGCAAACCAGCATGGTGTTTGTGCTCAGTCTTAAACTTTTGAAATCCGAGGCATCTAGCAATAAAATCAACAACCTCATTTTTCATGTATGGCTAATAATATTGCTTTTTGACCGCTGCAATTGTCTTCCAGTAGCCTGGGTGCCCAGCATAAGGAAATTTATGCAGCTCTAACAATAACATATTTTTCAACTCCTGATAATTTGGCATGTAAACTCTATGCCTATACATGAGGATTGCATCCTCTTTTAGCTCATAATTCAAATTTTTGTTGCAATTTACCTTGCTGTAAATTTTCTTTTATGTCCACATAACATTGATCTGATTTGGCAACCTCTAAAAGTTTGTCACTCAAATATAATTTGCATATGCTATTGGTTGTAGCATGCATCTCAAGCACCCTCTTCTTGAGTGTGTTAACCACCTTGTTCTCTTTTCCTTTGATATGATTGATATCAAAGTCATACTCACTAAGGAATTCCAACCATCTGCTTTGTCTAGAATTTAAAGGTGGTTGTCGAAACAAATATTTCAGACCATTGTGGTTTGTCCTCAACTCGAATATTTTTCCCATGAGGTAGTCCCTCTAAATCTTCAAGGCATGCACTATGGCTGCCAATTACAAATCATGAGTAGCATAATGTCTTTTGTGTTCTATTAATTTCCTTGATTCATAACACACCACATGCCCATTCTGAATAAGGACTCCATCGATCTCTTCCTTGCATGCATCAGTGCGCACAACAAAGTATTCATTAGGATCAACGATTCTCAAAATTGGCACACTTTTCAACAAACTCTTCAAGTGTTGAAAACTACTTACACAATCCAGATCCCATTTAAATCGCACACCTTTCTTTTGCAAGGTTGTAATTGGGTATGCGATCTTTGAGAATCCCTCAATGAATCTTTTGTAGTAACCTGCAAGTCCCATGAAGGATCTGTTAGAAAAATGGGTGTGCTTGTTTAACCATAGAAAATATAGCAATATTTTCACCCAACCATAGGCACAAGGGCCACCCCCGAGCACCTTAACCTTGACAGATAGAATAATTATGGTAACAGATCAATAGCCAACCAAGACTAGCACACCAAGCAAGGATAACCAAAGACCAAGCAGAAATTCCAAACCGATAACCCAAGACAAGATCACTACTACAGTAGTTGCAATTCTCCTTCACTCATGCACACTTCTTGTCCTTATGCAGTCGTGAGTGAATGAGTCACAAATGAGATCTAGTGCCCTCTATTTATAATGCTCCATCTTAACTGACGGGTTGACTTCTCTTCCTGGGGGATAATAAATCAATATTAATTATTCTATTAAGAGGACTTGTCTTCTAGGGTTATTGTCCAAGGCTTTAGGGTTTCTCTTGCTTCTCAAAATATTCTAGTCTTGTGAAAGGTTACAAGTGGAGGTTAATACCTCTCGCAGCTACCATAATATCAACACTCCCTCTTAGCTAGGGAGGTATTAAAGGAAATGGTATTGAGCACAAAAAGACCATTCAACTGGTAGCATCATCATAGCCACACAAGATATCTCCTGATCAAATCACGAGCACTATCATCACTATCCAACTAGATATTCTCCTTGGAAATCAGAACAATGCCATCCAATAGAACACAACTATGTCTATTCATAGTAGTATATAACTACTATCCAGTGGTACACAACCACTCTCAATAGCACACTGCTACTAAACAGTGACACATAATCACTATCAGTGGATCACATCCACCACAGTAGCACATCCTCTGCAAATTCCTTCATGTGTCGATTGTAGTTCTGGTATTCCTTCAACCATTTTCTCGAGGAAAGGTAATGCTTGATAGTTAATATGAGCATACCTTCTATGCCAAATTTCATTGGGATTGACTTCATCATGTATAAGAGCTTCATCATTACGTTCTAGTAGTATGTATAATATGCCTTCACGAGTTCCAATAACTCTAGCATTCTCTATGTTGGAGTCTCTAGACCAAGATAGTACTTCACCATCTACAAAGACTATTTTATTTCCTTCGTCTTCTAGGAAAGATATAGATATAAGATTATTTTCTAAACTAGGTAGATATAAGACATTACTCAAATGAACATTGTTACCTGATTTCAATTTGATGGAGGCTTGACCAATTCCTTTGACTGGATATATGTTCTTGTCTCCAAGTTCTACCTTGTAGGATATCTTCTTTTCATTCAGACTAGAGAGTCTGACCTAGTCTATTGTCATATGCCTGGAAGATCCACTATCAATTATCCACATGTTATCTTCAAGAGTTCCTGTAAGAGCTTAATAGTGTAGATGATCCGTCTTTTCATTCATGATTTATGTTCACTGATAGTTGGTCAAACTTTGACTTTGACCCAAAATCTCAACCTTGACGTTTTTTCCTTCTAAGAGTGCCAATAGGTGCATTGGACTAAGGCGCACTAGAATATCTTCTCCTTGAATAAATTTTTTGATCATAAGGTGTTGGGAAAGAGGTTTTAGGGTTTGCAACTACACCTGTTAGTAACCCTAGTGACAGTGCTTCAGTAACCGTGTCTGCTAGAAACCCTAGCCGCAGTTCTTCAACGAGCTTGATTATCTTATGGATTAGATTCCTTCAAGTGGTTAGACTGACTAAAGGAGGTGTGGGCCCATAACCTCTTAGAAAAATGGGTGTGCTCGTTTAACCATAGACAATATAGCAATATTGTCACCCAACCATAGGCACAAGGGCCACCCTCGAGCACCTTAGCATTGACAGATAGAATAATTCTGATAGCAAATCAATAACCAACCAAGGCTAGCACACCAAGAAAGGATAACCAAAGACCAAGCAGAAACTCCAAACCAATAACCCAAGACAATATCACTACTGCAGCAGTTGCAGTTCTCCTTCACTCATGCGCACTTCTTGTCCTTATGCAATCATGAGTGAGTGAGTCACAAATGAGCTCTAGTGCCCTCTATTTATACTGGTCCATCTTAACTGACTGAGTTGAATTCTCTTCCTAGGGGATAATAACTCAATATTAATTATTATTTTAAGTTGACTTGTCTTCTAGGGTTATTATCCAAGGCTTTAGGGTTTCTCTTGCTTCCCGGAATATTCTAGTCTCGTCAAAGGTTAAAAGTGGAGGTTAATACCTCCCATGGCTACCATAATATCAACAGGATCTCATCTCTACGACATTCCTTGGTGCTCTATGACATTCCTTGGTGTTGGCCATCCTTCAATGGCCTTTATCTTCTCTAGGTTCATAGATATCCCTTCCTCTGAAATGATATGACCCAAGTAATGAATCTTCCTCTGGTAGAATGAGCACTTGCTCAACTTTGCATACAACTTATGTAATGTCAATACTTGTAGCACCATCATCAAGTGTTGCTCATGTTCTTCTTCAAACTTTGAGAAAATAGGTATGTCATCCAAAAATACAATGACAAACTTATCTAAGTGTTCTCTGACAATACCATTCATTAAACACATGAAGACAGGTGGTGCATTTGACAACCCAAATGGAACTACTATAAACTCATAATGGCTATACCTAGTTCTAAAGGTTGTCTTGTTGATGTCTTCTTCTTTAATTCTAACCTAATGATATCTAGATCTGAGATCAATCTTTGAAAATATCTGCGCACCCCTTAGTTGGTCAAAGAGGTCATCTATCCTTGGCAAAGGATACTTGTTCTTTACTATTACTTTGTTCAACTGCCTGAAGTCAATACAAAGCCTCAACATACCATCATTATTCTTCACAAACAATACCGGGGTGATATTGTTGGTCGTATATACCCCTTCTTCAGAAGCTCTTCAAGTTGCATCTGCATTTCCTTTAGCTCTGGTGTACTCATCCTATAAGGAGTCTTGGATAGTAGGGCTACTCTAGGCATCAAATTTATAGATAAATCAATATCTATTTTCGGTGGCAACCAGGGTATTTCTTAAAAGACATCTTCAAATTATTTTAGTATTATGCAGTCTTAAGCATTTGACACTTTATCTTTAGGTGTCTCCTCCATGTGCGCTACAAATACTTGAGATCCTTTCTTGTATATTTTCTTCAATGGCAAGGTTGAAACTTATCTGATAGTTACATCTCTTGGAAGGCCTTGAACTTCTCTAAAGTTTCCTTCCTCATTAAAGCAAGTAAATGCCTTATTATAACAATCTAGAACAACATGATGTTGGTCCAATCAATCCATATCAATGAGGCAATCATAAGATCCCAAAGGCATGATATTCAAATTATATTTTGTTCTCAACCCATTCATATCCATTGGACATGCCTTAACCATCTCATTAATTTTCCTTTTTTTCTTGCGTAGCTAACTGCACCAACCAAGGTTTTCCAATCTTGCTTCTTGGCAATTGGAATCTTTCCACTATCTTAGGATCTAGATAACTATGACTAAATATTGAATCAATTAAAATAGCAATCGGTTGGTCATTAATCTTACCTTCCACTTCAACCATGTGCGACTGAAACTTAACTTGCTTGTTATCCAGGGTTGCAGAGATCCTTGGTACATTTATGCCCATGTCTTCAATGGTCGTAGCTTGTCATACATTGTGAATGGTCCTAAATTTTTCACCTATATGAGGGAAATATTTGTACATGTGGTCTTCCCCACAACCCCAACATTGAATAGGTGATTGCCTCGGTCTTTGTGTCGTTGTCTCAATCAATTTTGGATCCTTGGGAGTTGGTTGTCCTTGAGGAGTATTTCTAAAAAATGGTGGCTTAGCCCCCTTTTTCCTCTGGTCCATCTTGCTTTTCTTCTTGTCTTCCCAAGCCTTTGGGAAAGTCAGTCTTCCCCTTTTATGATCATAGATACATTTAGCTCGCCTTATGGTTTCCTTCAATGTCTTGCGGTCATCATATTGTATCTTGTCACTGATAAATGATGGTAACCCACTTAGTTACCTATGAATTTTAACTTTCTCATCCTTGATGAATGCAACACATTTCAACAGCTCTAAGAATCTTCTTTCATACTCATCTATTGTCATACTCCCAAGCTTGAGTTCAAAGAAATCCTTCATTTTCTTGTGATAATATCACTTGGTTAAGTATTTCTTTTGAAAATACCTTTTAAACTCCCTCCAAGTAACCTTCTTCTCATCAACGTGTTTCATTTGCATGAAATGATCCCACCGCATTGATGTTTTTCCCTTTAGTTGATAGATGGAAATTCCCCCTTCTACCTACGCAAAGTAGTTATGCAGCTGGAAGTACTTTCTCATGCCCAAAAACTAGGTTTCCACATCTTCATCCTTCTTGTGCTCATCATCAAAGGTAGGAGGCTTGATCTTATTCATTTCTCCCTGTAGCTCATCCACATGAGTCCTTCTCTTATGTTTTCTGACAAGAGATGGACTTGAACTATTGCGCACTTTCCTAATTGTCAGGGGTAATATTCTTAATTTCCTTTCCCTTTGTATATAGTAATGTTGAAAACATTGGTTAGCAAGGTTTTCAATGGGAATGTGAAGGTAATGAAAAAGATAGAGTCAACTAGAACTATGTTCCAAACTTTTTTTTATATAGAACCAACATCACAAACCTCCATATATTGACATTTGATTAAAAAATGCAATTTGTGACCTTGTTATTTAACATGAGTTCTTATGAAATGGGAATAGTTTGCTCAATTATGTCAATGAAGGTTCCAACTTTGAGAATATAATCTTGCTATGATGACCCCAAAAAGGTTTAAGAGAGGCAAATAAGTAGACGAGGAAACAAAGGGGGCTTCTTGGAGAAAATGATGTACTGTGAAAAGAGGTGCATTGATGTTGTGCTCAATGCTAAAACCATGAAGATTATATTTCTAAAGATCATAAAACACAATGTGTATATTAGGCTAGATCCAATGACAAGAAGAGACGTGATGCATGATCATTTTCTCTCAAAATCAACCATGTTGCTCAGGCCTTAGGGGGTATTGGAATTTACCAAAGGGAGCGAGTTCACGAAAGGCCTGAAAGGAGATTTGACATCCATGCCCCCATCAAGTGGTATTAGAGCCCGAAGATCTTGTGCGTTGAAGAAAAGAATTAGATGAATAGAGAAGCAACTTCTGAAGATCCAAATTGAAGAGGTGGATATGGTGAGATCTTGCATGTAAATGGTCTTTATGCTTTATAGTTAATTTGGACAGAGAATATGTTTTTGTAGGTAGCAACAAAAGTGTACAAGAAATTAGTGGAAGAGACCCTTACAACAGAAAAGTTGTAACAGAGAAGGAAAGAAGAACAACCCCAGCTGCAATTGGGTAGAAGTTGTTGAGGTAACTCCCCATTTGTGATTGTGGGTAGATTTGTCTAGAAGAAGAAGAGAAGGTGGAGCTCTTAGGATATTGTGAGTAGAAGTGCAGAATCCTAGAGAATCAAAGAAAGATCAGAAAGTTCCAGAGGAGAGAACCAAAGATACCAAAAGGGCAGGTTCATGAGAGAAACTTGGTGAGGTATTTTTTAGTAGGGTGCAAAGACCTATTACTGCAAAGGCTATTTACGACTCATTGTTGAGCATTGTGAAGCTTAGAGAAATGAAGATGACTAGAGATAATCAAAGGAAAGGTTTAGAAGGAAGCCACAATAGAGTGAAGGAAGATGCCAAAGTAATTAGCAAAGGAAAGATGAGTGATGAGGAACTCAATAGAGGAATAGACAAGTTGAAAGAGAAGCCCAATATGATGACAACGTTGCTACAGGGACAAATGGAAAGAGACAAAATATGTGGATGGAAGTTGAAGAAGAAGGTCAATTTCCCTATAATGTTATTTTTACAAGCAAGATGAAACAAAAGTTGAACTACAGGTTGAGTGATTGGATAAAGACAGAGGAGAAACTTAGAGAAGTTGAGTATAGAAAGAAGTCCTTTGGAGCCAGAAAAATAGTTCACATTTGTGAACTAGAGCAAGGAGAAATCCTTGGAGAAGATGGAGAAGATGAGGTTTAGAATGAATACCTTATGATGAACTTGGAGAGTTCAATCCAACATAAGAAAGAGATGCCAAGAGCATTAACAGAGACCCAAGGGTCTCATGGTTTTGAAGCTAGGAATTTGTGTGTGTATGTAGGTTGTGCAAGTCATGAAGATGGACAATCATTAAAATTTGTCATAAAGAAAAAGGACAATGTAGAATTGTCTCAAAGAGATAGAGGAAAGAAAAATTCATCAGGTGGAATGAAAGACAACAACTTGTGACAGAGAAAGATAATGCAAGTATTGAAGACAAGAGACAACACTCATATGCAGTGCCAACATAATATAATGAAGAGTTAAAGTTTCTTGAAGAATGGATAGAAAATCCCAAGGGTTGTGAATATTATACATGGGTTACAACATTGAAAGAGGAAGATGAAGGATTGCTTCATAAAGGCATAAAAGAACACAAGGCCAAAGGACATTCATAGTTAAGAGGAAGTATAGACGGAGGTCAACAAGACCTTCTGGTAATTTAGGGCCAATTACAGGATGACAAAGATGTTTAGTTGATAAATGAACCTTCGATGAAGGAGATGATAGAGATTGAAGATATACAGGAAGACAAAAGAGGTACAACTAACAATAGAATAGGTGGGAAAATGGATGCAAAAGACATTCGAGGAAGAAAGGTCAAAGAGAGAAGAAAGGATAAAGGAGAAATTGTAGGACAACATGAATCAGGTCCTAAACACAGTGAAGAGCATGTCAAAGACATTATGTCATATGCACAACAAGAAGAGAAAGAACAAAAAGTTGGTTGGGATGGTAAAAAGAAGATTGAGAGTTCAAATTGTGACCAACATGTTGCAGAAGAACCAAGGGTTCCAAAGGAGGCCTATATGAAGGAGGCAATAAGTTATGCACATGTGAAGGACAAAGATGAGGACCAGACAACTTGATGACCCATTGATGATGGTCAAAATTTGGGTGAAGGATATGAGTTCGAACGGAAGGATAGAGGATCGCAGTGGAAGCCTGTGAGAAGGTGTGAAGCAGAGATAGAGTTCTCGAAGGAGGAGAAGATCTGACCGTTTATCATCAGAGATCATTGATAAAAAATGTTCTGGAAGGAGGAAATTTTTTTATCGTTGATTATCAAAGATCAACAATTTAAAACAAGTAACCAACCCGACCCTAACTCCTTTGAAAAGGCCAACCTTAAGTTTCTCGGTGTCTGGTGGCTGGTGTAACCGGATTGGGCTGAACCTTTAAAGGTGTAGTGTTAAAGTTCTTGGTGTCCCAATTGTCTTGTGGTTCTAGTGACTCAGTGGTCCCAGCGACTGGTTGATAGACCTTCAACCGGATGGTTATTTGGACAAGTATTCTCAATTATCCAGTGTTCTCAGTGGTCCGATTAATAGTAGATTTAACCAATGGAAATTCAAAACAATAGTGTTAAATAATGGGAATTCAATATGGTTAATGAAGAGTAGTAAGAAAGAGAAAAGGTGTTTAAAGTGATCCAGTTACATATGGTTTTTTTATATAGAAGGAGCAGGTTCTTGAAAGGACCGAAAGGTGATTTGAAGGCCCTGCCCCCATCTGGTGGTATCAGAGCGCAAAGATCTTGTATGATGAAGAAAGGAATTAGATGAACATAGAAGCAACTTTTGAATATGCAAATTGAAGACGCAGATCTGATGAGATCTAGAAGGTAAATGGTGTTTATGCATTATAGTTAATTTGGGCAAAGCATATGTGTTTGTAGGTAGAAAAAAAATTATATGAGAAATTGGTGGCAGAGGCCCTTATAGTAGAGAAGTTGTAACATAGAAGGAAAGAAGAACAACTCCAGTTGTGGTTGGGTAGAAGTTGTTGAGGTAGATCCACAATTGTGATTGTGGGTAAGGTTATCTAGAATAAGAAGAGTAGGTGAAGCTCTTAGGAGATATTGAATAGAAGTGAAAAAGCCTAGAGGAATCGGGAAATATTAGAAGGTTCCATTGGAGAGAGCTAAAGATTCCAAAAGGCCAGGTTCAAGAGAGAAACTTGGTGAGTTATTTTGCAGTAAGTTGAAAAGGACTTGTTACTGCATAGGTTATTTGTAGCTCATTGTTGAGCATTATGAAGCTTCAATAAATGAAGATGGCTAGAGATAGCCAAAGGAAAGGTTCGGGAGGAAGCCACAACAAAGTGAGGGGAGATGCCAAAGCAATTGGAAAAGGCAAGATGAGTGATGAGAAACTTGACAGAGGAATAGCCGAGTTGAAAGAGAAGCTCAATATGATGATGATGATGATGCTATAGGAACATATGGAAAGAGACCAGAGATGTGGATAGAAGTTGAAGAAGAAGGTCAAATGGCCTATGGTGCAATTGTTTACAAGGAAGTTGAGACAATAGCTAAAGTACAGGCTGAGTGCGTGGATAAAGATAGAGAAGAATCTCAGAGAAGTTGAGTATAGAAAGAAGTCCTTTGGAGATGAACAAATCCTTGGAGAAGATGGTGAAGATGGAGAAGATGAGGTTCAGAATCAATACCTCTTGAGGAACTTGGAGAGTTCATTCCATCATAAGAAAGAGATAAGAGAATCAACAAAAACTCAAGGGTCTCATGGTTTTGAAGCTAATAATTTGTGTGTATGTAGGTTGTGTAGGTCATGAAGATGGACAGTCATTAAAAGTTGTCATAAAGAAAGAGGGCAATGCAGAATTGTCTCAAAGAGACAGAGGCGGGAAGAATTCAGCAAAGGAAATGAAATGCGGTAACCTTATGACATAGAAAGAGAATGCAAGTACCGAAGATAAGAGATGACACTCAGATGCAGTGCCAAAATAATATGACGAGGAGTTAAAGTTTCTGGAAGAATGGCTAACAAAACCAAAAATTTATGAAGAATATGCAGAGGTTGTAGCATTTCCTTGTGAGGACATGAAAGAGGATAGGAATAAGAAGATTTCAGCAGATGAAATGGAAGGCAACAGCCTTATGACAGAGAAATAAAATTGCAAGCAAATGATTATCATGGAAAGAAGCAATAAGGTTGAAGGTTCAGCTTGCAGTAAGCGAGTTGCAGAAGAAAAAATGGTTGAAAGGGAGAGGACAATAAACCACACATATGTGGTAAACTACAAAGGAGGACAATGAGATGTATGTGTAGTCATTTTCATGGTTGAGTCTCTACATGATGAGGAAAGAGTTATTTATGTTTAATTTATGTACAAAAGTGCAACAACAAATGAAGATTAGTTGGATGCACCAGCAGAAGATAGAGCTGGAATTTGAGCTAGAAAGTTTATTGGCGTGCTTGATGAAGATTCTCAAGTGGAGATACAATCCAAGGAAGACAAAAATCAGTAGCAAAGCAATGCTTACTGAAAAACCTGGTGAAATAAAGGAGATTGAAAAACAAAGAAAAGTATGGGATCCTAGAAGATTAAAGACAACAATAAAGCAACAACAAAATAGCAAAGTAAGTAGATAGAAATAGCATAATATATGGGATCTAGGTGGAATTCAGTAAATAAGAAGACCATGGCCATGAGGCCATGAACATTTTTATACCCTGGGAGTCTGATTCAAGAGAATTCGAACGAGGAGTCTGACTCGTTCGAATTCTCTTTGGACTGTCCGAAGTCACTGTCCAAAGAGAATTCGAACGAGTTAGTCTTTGTGTAAGAGGGTGAATGAATCGATCTCGATTGAATGAGAATAAGATTGTGACGAAGTTCCTATGAACTCCATGGGTTTTATGATGACCCAACGATGATGGTCAAAATTTGGGTGAAGGCTATGAATCGAACCGAAGAATAGAGGATCACAGTGGAAGCATGTGAGAAGGCGTTAAGCAGAGATAGAGTTATGGAAGGAGGATAATATCCGACCGTTGATCATCAGAGATCAACGATCGAAAACGTTCTGGAAGGAGGAGAAATTTTTACCGTTGATCAATGATAGAAAACAAGTAACCAGGTCGGCACTAACTCCCTCGAAAAGGCCAACATTAAGGTTCCCAGTGGCTTATTATGCTCAGTCTCCGGTGGTCGGTGTAACCGGACCGGAGTGAACCTTTAAAGCTGTAGTGTTAAAGTTCATTGTGGCTCGGTTGTTTGGTGGTCCCAGTGGCCGGTTGATAGACCTTCAACCAGACGGTTGGACGAGTATTCTCGATTTTCTAGTGGTTCCATTGGCCCAGTGGTCTGGTTAACAATAGAGTTAACCGATGGAAATTTAAAACGACAGTATTAAATAACAAGAATTCAATTTGATTAAAATGAAATGAAATGAAAGTATTTTTAACGTCCACGAGGCTAAAAATAGCCTATGGGATAGATTGCTTTTCCATCTGGCTTTTGCATTCGGCCCTTTTCTTTTGATGTTTTACAATAATCGCTCCCAGCTTTTCAACAAACTCTTCGCTGAATAGATTATCCCAGGAATTAGCTGCCAGAGACAAGGGGTTTAAAGCGATCTGATTACATAGAGTTTTTGATATAGAAGGAGCGGGTTCTTGAAAGACCCGAAAGGTGATTCGACAACCCTGCCCCCATCAATATGCAAAGCAACAGACTTTGGGAAATCCAATCAGTTGGCTCTTATGTTTAATTAAGTAATGCAATAATGCAATCCCCGTTCCCAATAAGAATGCATGAGTGAACTATCCCAAGAAATGGATATGCCATCATTGTAGATATAAGAAGTGAAGAAAGAGACAAGGGGTTTAAAGCGATCTGATTACATAGAGTTTTTGATATAGAAGGAGCGGGTTCTTGAAAGACCCGAAAGGTGATTCGACAACCCTGCCCCCATCAATATGCAAAGCAACAGACTTTGGGAAATCCAATCAGTTGGCTCTTATGTTTAATTAAGTAATGCAATAATGCAATCCCCATTCCCAATAAGAATGCATGAGTGAACTATCCCAAGAAATGGATATGCCATCATTGTAGATATAAGAAGTGAAGATGGGGCATTCCCTTTCCAACAAGTGAGAGGAAGCATGTGAATAAAAGAGAAGGTGATCGGAAGATATGAATCAACCCATGCATGGATTTTCAACAAGCTTTAAATATTGAATCAAATCTTGAATCTTAGGGGTACCATTCAAATTATGAAGCTAGTTTTTGGGCATCCAACAAAGCTAGTTTTTGGGCACCCAACACCATTTGTTCAATTATATCCTTATCTAATTCCATCACAATATACTTATGCTCCACAAGATATATCTTATTTTCCTTAATTTTTGCTACCAATTCCCATGAATAAGTTATATCAGTAACAAAATCAAGTACGTGTATTGAAATCTCACTCCTAAAAGTGGTATTAATCTTTGTAAATTTATAAGATTCAAGCTAAATAGAAATTTCAATAAAGTCTTGCATAAATACCATTAAGTCATCTCCGAAAATAACTATCAGTGGGTAAGTTCCAACCCTATGCTTAGGCACATGATGTGAAGGTGATGAATTAAACATGACAAAAGATTTACAGAAAAGCGTGGAAGTATCAAAGATATGAATGGAAAACAAATCAAGATCGACCCCCTTCATTGATCATGAACCTTTATATCGGATATCACTCTTGATTCTTGAGGCCCCTTCAAGTATAAGTGCACAAAAATAGAAACATGTTACCCAAGTATATGCATCAAGCAAATCATAGGTTAAAATACCAAGTGAACATGAATTGTGTTTATTAAAAGCTTATCATAGGTTAAAATACCGAAGTAAACATGAATTGTGTTTATTAAATGCTTTTAGCATCCTTGCACAACTCCAAATACAAGACAAGATCAATTCAAATGTAAAGAGAGTTTCTGGGGTGCAAACCCCTTCATAAATGTGATGCAAGCTTGTTGGGAAAATGAAATTGTCGTGGACAAATCATATTAAAACATTGAGGAAAAATATTATTGTAAAGTGGGGTTTATCCTCCTCGTCATCATTCTTTACTCTAAAATCGATAACGTATTTTTCATGAAACCACATATGATGTGCAAAGTCTATTAAGAACTCTTTGAAACAAACCAGTAGAATAAGTTACAATTTGCAAGTAGAAGCATTGAACTAGTATGTTGAGGGATATCAAGACCTATAATACCTACATTGAATTGGAAATGAATGTCAGATGATGTGAGAGATCTCATATAACTTCACCAAGAGATTTACCCCTCATATTATTCATCCTAAAGAGAGTCACATTTTCTACCTTATTGGTCTTCATAGGTGCTCCTTCATAGTGCTTCATTACATCTACAAATCAATTATTGATTAGTATAGCCTCTAATATATACATAATAATAATGTATAAAATATAAGAACTCAATTAAATACAAGTTTTATTTAGTGTTATTGCTAAGCTTGTATATTTACTCTCGGTGTGGCATTCCACTTACTTACTCAAGCTTCTCTTTGCTTTCAAAATACAACTAGATTATCTACCGATTAGGTCAAGCGTGATAAGGTGGAAGTTAATCCCCCACTCGACCTCCTCTCTCACATATCCCTTGACAATTCCCCATTGCCAGTTATTTAAAATAAATCACACACATGATAGTGAAAATGATAAACATGAAATCAAATAAATCAAACATAGATCTTTAAAGGTAAGAGTCTCTTAATACTAAGTCAATTGTTAAAGGTAAGAGGCCATTTGCACCAATCTGGGATTTTCAAGGCATAATCACAAATTTGGAATTGGTCTAAAGTGTTTGTAATGTATGGCTTTTTATTCCTAGTGTTATTTTCATCATTTATCTTGTAGGGTTTTACAACTTCAAAAACGTTAGGGATTTTTCTTGTTTGGGTTTAGGATTTAGGGTTTAGGATTTTGCAACTTTAAAAACACTACCTTCAGCAAATGGATATAATGTTTTCTACTACGGATGTTTTTGTAGGGATTTTCTTTCATGTCCTAATATCCTAATACATGTTTACAAACATATGATTTAAATATTTTAATATTGCAGAAAGCTATATGCTCAAGAATTAGATAAGAAATTACAAATGAAGGAAAAAGGTCAAAAACAACAAGATTTCAACTGGACTTCGATTTTTCTTTAGAAGGTAACTAAAATTTATGTTTTTCTATTTAATTTCATGTCCTCAAATTCTATTTAATTTCATGTCCTCAAATTCAAATTATAAACCTCATCAACTTTGTTAGAAATGGCCTAAAGTCTTAGTCTTTTAGGGAATAAAAATGCATCTATATTGTAATTTTCAATGGTTTGATTGGAGATTTATCTACATACATAAGAATGGAAAATGGAAATGATAGGTATTTTTGGTTCAATATCACCCATGATGGTGTTTTAATGTCGGTTCCAATTACCTAACCGAAAGAATCAATAGCCTACCTAGATCAAATTGAAGGGCATTTCTGGAATAGAAAAAGGATTTTGGAATGGGTCAGTCACTAGGGGGCATTTTCATAGCCAAGAAGGCAGGGCATGTTTAAATTTCCAATTGGATAATAAGACTCCTTGAGAAGCAATTGGATAATAAATTATACAAATAAACACATAATGTTTTCTATGTGTATGGATTTTATGAAAGAGGTCGACCGACAAGAAACTATTATTTAGAACAGGTTTGCAAACATGTGGCTGAAAAATATAGCCAAGGTATTGTCTATGGAACCAATGATATGTTAATAGGCCAATGCTCTTGATTTATCATAAATCACTGTAAGAAGTAAGTGACAGTACATATTTTGTACCTTAACTGCAGATCCAATATGTCCAACGTTCTAGCAACAACTTTAGCCCACGAATTATGTATCTTTAGCCAATCGATGATGTATTGTATATGTATCTTGTAACTCAGTCGCAAATATATGCAAAATCACCCTATGGTGATGGAGAAAGGTGGTAGAGTGCTACCAAAAATCACCACATACAGAGATCCATTGCATACAAAGATCGATTTGGCAGTTGATATAATGCATTGTCAACTTTTCAACGGACATGAATTTAATGACTTCAATCAATACATGCAAAATCGATATAATGCATCGTCGTCGTCCTGAAAGAGATTCAATAAACTTAGGTTATACAAGATTTGAAAAAATGTATTGTGTCAGAACCTATTTAAAGACCTCAAAAAGAGCATCAATGAAGATATAATAGACACGATACTTATTAACCAATAGCGTGTTTAATAAAAGCAATTAAAATATTATAAAAAAATAACTATTTTATTTTTTCTATGTACAACTTTGATAAGCATAAAAATATTTCTAGTCAAAGGCAAAGTAATTGAAGGTCAACAAAGAATCGAATGATATAGTCCTGGCCTTCGACGGGGACTAATAAGAAGTTAAAAGTCACATGGGAATTAAATGCATATGGAAAATTTCAATAAAGAGAGGAGTATGGATGAGTGAAATGGTAGTTGTATTTGGACACAATCTAGTGGTTGTACATATTTTGAATTGGAATTTGTGACTATTACAACAAATTATACGGATCTAATAACAAAAACAGAGTGTATGGGTTGCAAGGGGATTTTACATGAGGTTGCTTACATTGTATAACAATTGTAGGTACTACATACTTGTACCAAACAAAGGCAAATTAATGGTTGTATAGGAGATACCAATGTAAAGCACCAACATCAGACAGTGTATGTACATCAAATGAGGATGTGTATAAATGGGTCGTTGAGGTATTTTAACCCAAGAATTGGCTCTATTACCAAATGGAGTAAAAAAGTGATGCTTATTATTGAGATTGATAGATGTATTTTTGCAATTGTATAAAAGATCAAGTAACAAATTATTGATAAGACATTGATGATAGCTACAATGATCCTTGTGTTGGTATATTTATATGTATTGACTGGTCAAGAGGTGAGTAATGTGTGCCCTTTGACCTTTCATTAACCCAATGATTATATTTATTATTATTATTATTATTATTTATATTTTTAATATTATTATGTTTATTATATATAATATAGTATTTTTGGCTTCACACTCAATGGGGGTCATATTGACTCCATGAGAAAAATGGGGTAGCAAGTATTGTTTTTAATTTTGAAGTTGTAAGTAATGAATTGTTTTTTGGATTTTCTCAATTTGGTTCCAAGTTGTTTGGGATATGGTTCCATCCCAAACCTCACAACTATAAAGGATCATTGACATTACAACACTAGAGAAAAGTGATTTCTTTTTACCCCAATCCCAAACTTCCACATCTTTACAATGGCTTTCCAAGCCATAATATGTCTTCCATCCCACAAAAAAATGGTTTATCAATATTGAGGTTCCAATTAAGCTTATGATTGAGATCGACATCTAAGTATTTTATAGGAGTTGACCATCTCTAAATATTGATTATTGAAATAAATTTCATAGTTGGTTGACATTTTGGATTTATAATCACGATTTTGATTTTATCAAAGTTTATTGTCAAACTGAACCTATGGCATAATTCTTAAAGGACACTTAACTTTTTTCAAGATTTGTAAGATGCTTGGTCAAAAGGACAATGCCATTAGAATTTAAAAGTAGAATTTAAATGGTGTAGTAGTGAAGGTTGATGCATTTGCATCGAACCTCTTCTGAGTACATTTCCAAACAATCAATACAAATTCCAGAAAAAGTTAGGGGATAAAAGACCACCTTGTTTAACACTAGTATTGAAATTAATATCCTTGAAAATACCTTGATTAGTTTAAATCTTGGAAATGACCTAATATCCATAAAGTCTATTTATGGCAAACCCAAGCTCAAATGGAATTCCTAAGTCTTCCATACAATTTAAAATATTTCTCTCTGAGGTGTTGAAGGATTTTCTTGAAATCAACAAAGCAGTGATACTGAAAGTAAGGATGTGATTAATTGTTGAGTGTTTTCCCCTAAATCTAGCTTGGCCTTTAGCTCTAAGTGTGTTTTCATCTAACCAATTGCTAATTTATTTTCTAAAATAGTTCTGGAAAGCTTGTCCAATAAAGGGAAAATCTCACTTTAGTGAAGTATTAAACATGGTTTGGATGTGAGAGATGAGGAGAGAGTCATGGATCTTAAGAATTTCAGCTTAATGGCCTTCTATGTGTTTAACCTTTCCTTTTGCAAACTTCCTTATCTCTTTTCTAATATCATTTGAGGAGAAAAAGTTAATTTGAGTGCATGGGGTAGGGAACGGGCAATGTCATTAACAACACCAACACCTTCGATGTTGATAGGGGCATAGGGGAAACATACAATTGTTTGAAGTAGCAATTCCATTTGCTTATAACAATATGAGGCTCAATTGTAGTTTTCATAGGTAAAAATTTGTTTTTCAAATTGCTTAAGGTTACATTTACATAGATCTAAAATAGTATCATGTTGTTTGTTGAGGAAGACTCGTTTCTTTTTTAATTAAGTTCTTATATTCATTTACTTTTTACACCTTGTCAATATTATTTCGAGTAAGCTTAATATTTTGTCTAGCAGCTTTACAGTCATAGTCATACCATTTATTAGTTTTGCAATAGATGTGGTTGATGGAAACTTGATTAGAATAAAATACAACACATTTAAATTTTGTAAAAATAAAAGTTGTTATATCATTATAAAAATCAAACAATTTTAAATATTAACTTTTTCACTACACAAAATGTTATGTTATGGTTTTTCAAAAAATAAAATAAAATGGAAAAAAATATTATATACAATTACATTTAGTATTTGTAAACTATTTATTTTCTCTTTATAAATAAATAGTATTTCATTTTTATTAAATAGCCTAAATAATGTGTATTCAAATCAAGGTTTTCTCATAAATTAATGTTTTTTTATGCAAAATTTTAAGGAAATATTGAAAATTATTATAACAATTTCCCTCCATTATTTTATATGGATGATGTAAGGTCTTCGGCTAAAAGAGTGCAGAGACCCTCGCCCAAGTCCTCAGGGAGATAGAACTTGGGGTTTCTCTAGCACCCAAGTGTCGAACTAGTTGGGAAAGTGGGCACCCTAGGCATGTGAACACACCAAGGGGATTTCCCAAGCATGAGGCAAAGCATGGGGCAAAAGCAACCAAGAGAAAGGGTGCACCAACAAGGTTAGGGTGCATCATCATGAGGAGTGAACAAAGTTTGGGGGCAACGGTCCCAAGGGACGCGACAGTTGATGGGCACACAGGTTCATTTGGGCGCACCAGGTCCACAAAAAGGGTGTGACAATTTGTTTGGGCGTGATGGTTTGTGAAGGGGTGAAACACACCCAAAGGACACAACAGTTCATGATGGTGACCTTTGGAGTCTATATAAGAGAAAAACGGTGCACAACCAAGGAAGGAAAAATTGAACAAGGAGAGCAAGATCAACTTTGTGATTCTGAAGAAAGCTTGAATGAAGAGGGGTGAGCTCCCTCAAGGAGACAAGTTGCTCCACTTGGGAGGACTTGTGATATATTTTGGTGATTTTGTGGGTAGATTTGGGGCGACCTTCTTTTGGGTTGATTTTGGGGAACTCTTTTGATAGGTATGGGTGAGGCAGCTATGAGACAGAATCGTAGGTCTATGTGAAGTCTTGCACCAGAGAAGAGACAGTGAGTCTACAGTGGATGCGCGTTTGGGGTGCTCTGCAAGAGTTGAAACAAACGACTCTTCGTGTGACAAATCTATGTATGAGTGTCTTGGTGAGGTGAGGTGATTCGTGTGACTCTACCGAGTTGTAAATTGAGCTATTAGTGCTTGTATTGTAATTGTTTCACAATAATAAGACTTAGACATATGTTAGTCATATTTTGTGTCGCTCGCACTATATATGTGTGTCTCTTGTTTGTTTCACAAGTGTTCTCTTCGTTTAATGGATTTATGCTTAAATGACGAAGTGTTAATATTGTTATAAAATTGTCTAAGTATAGAAGAGAGTTGCACTAGAGTAGGCATGTGACATGCCTGTAGCCTAGAACGAAGTATAGGTATGCTCTAGGTCAAGAGACGTAGTTCGGAAAAAGTATCCTTGGTGTTTCTAAGTGGTCAAGTGAGAAAATTCATGGTGTCGCACGCCCTCAAGAGGTGCACGATCACAAGATTCGGGTAGGCATCCTGTGGGGATGTGACAAATGGTATCAGATCTTGTTCATCACAGATTTTGATGAAGGTTTGGTGAGATCTTCACCATTATCTCAACCATAGATGGCATCATAGCAGGTTTGTCTCTTCACCACTATCACAATAAGGACAATGGTGATGAGGTGCACTGCAGTTCGTTGCGGAGACAGTTCGGTGGGAACGTTCATAAACTTGGTGAACAATTCAATGGAGCAAACTAGTTCATCACAAAGACTTTGCATCAGACTTATGAAAAAGGTTCTTGTTGATGGTGTGGTGGAAGGTTGATGTAGGAGCACACCTTGTATAGACCGAGAGCAGAGTTTTTGGTGAAATGAACCACTTGGACAGGGTGGTGATTGCAAAAATCGTCGCAAAGTTCATCATAGGAATTGTCGCAGAATTTATCATAGAGACAATTTGAGCGTAGAATTGGTGAAGGTTCAATAAAGTGGATTGACCTTTCGCAAAGCTAGTCTAGGTGCAGACCTGGTTGGTTTGGTTCATGACGTAAGTAAGCGCCAAACCTGTGGTGCACACCTTGAGAGACCAGGCACGGAATTCATTGGGTGAACCAAGAACTTGGGCAAGGAAGATGAATGCAGGACTTGTTGCATATCTAATCGTAGAAGTGATCACAGAAGCGAGCGTAGAGGGTGATCACAAAAGTGATCATGAAGGGGATAAGTTATGGGTTGCAGCGAGTTGAATCACTTAGGTGAGTTGGACAACTTGAGGTGGCCTAGAACAGATTTGCAGCAAGGCAATTGGTTGGGAACATTTTCATCATGACATCTTCGTGTCGTGCATCACCAAGAACAACAATTGAGTCGAGCTAGTTTGTTGGACGAGTGGGTCAATTGGATCCTTTGGATGAGGAAACTCTTTGCAAAGTTACACAAGTTAGTTAACAATGACATGACTTGGAATTTGGGCGGTGTGTGCATGGTGCCTTGAAGCGGAAGTAGTCAAGGTGTGGAGATGGCAGGACATTAGAGATTAGTTTGGCTAGTTGCATGGGAAGTTTGGGACTAAGACATATTTCTAAAGTAGATAGATGGACTCAGCCTTGTATCATAGCAAAGGTGTTATGCAGGTTTGTGTAGTTGCAGATGGTGATTGAGGGGATTTCATCCTGTGAGGTGGTGGCTTGGGAAAGCGGAGGTCCGGGACAATAGACTTAAACCATGGTTGCATCAGAATTGTGACAAAGTTGTCAAACTTAGCCAACCCATACAATGTTATGAAACCAAACAATTACAACAAACAAATCAGCTAAAATGTGTTGTTATGACATCAAATAAGAACCTACTAACTAGAATGATAAATAGAGTAGATGGTCTTTAGCTCTAGGACAAATACATATGGTTTGATTTGGTTGGTATATCATACTCATATAGTAAATAGCTTTAATAAAAATATATTTTAATAAATTCATGTAATGAGCTTGGCCCTGTACCGTCCCTGATTGGAATTTGTGGCAGCTCAACAACAACAAAACAATAGGGACAGAAGTACATGCTTATGATGCCTTTTACGCTATGGTATCTATGGTTGACTTATAAGCAACATGCATATGTAGCTCACTCTAAAATTGGTTTGGACACTAGTACTCATGCTGGGAAGTTACGACATGAAGGAAAATTTGACAGAAAACAATTTCTTTAAGGCCTGAAGTTATAACATGAAAGCAAATTTGACAACAAACAATTTTGTTAAAGCTTTTGCTTGCTCTTAAAACCCATTTAAATTTTTGAGGACCAATTATGCTAGGGAATTGTTCCACAAAAAATATTAACTAACACATGGTATTTGATAATAGTAAGAGGAACACTTTGTAGTTAATAATATAATTAAGACGAACACATGGTAGCGGCTAATATTACGAGGAACACATGGCATGATAAATAAAATAGATTATAAATTTGTTAAGCTCTAGAGAGAGATACCACTCTTATAACCCATCCAAACTTTCGATGACCAATCATGCTAATGAATTGCTCCATGGAAAATATTAACTAACGTGTGGTCACTCATAAAATTAAGAGGAATAAGTGGTACTTATATCGGGGCTTATATTAAATTGCATATAAATAAAATATTCCTTTTGAAATTCCTACCTCCTAGGTCTCATAAAAAACCTTTCCTCTCTTTTGACCCACCTTTATGACTTGTCAAACCACACAACATGAGTGGTGGTTCCCCAATCCACTTTAAGTCAACCTCACCTTCAAGTTTCTCCCTCCATTGGGATCCTGTAACCTTTTCCAACTAGGCATGGTCGAATCAAAGCTTGGATCCAACATTTATCTAAATCCTTCATCTCCCTAAGCATATGAGCTCCTAGTTCATCAAAACTATCCTACAAACACCATTCAAACTCAAACTGTACATCAAAAAGTTCCTTATCACAACTTAGATATTCAAAATCAACCTGTTCAAAACAACCAAAAGGCCCCCCAAAACATCCAAACATGAGGCGAGGAAATTTCAACTTCATGTCACAAGCTCAAACTAACCCTACCTTTGTATTGTGGCCTCAACACCCCCCATAATTTTCTCAAAAAATTAAAGGGTTCCCCTTATTAATTTTGGTAATGTCACCTTGATTTGTTTTTGGTTTTCTATCTCTAGTGTTTTTTATGTCTTGTTTTTCCTTTTGACGTTCTCATCATCTTCCTTTCATTGATATATTTCCAGTGATATGATGGGTTTGGTTTGATTTTATTATATAGACATGTAAATATTTTATCATTTAGGCGATTAGATTGGTTTTTCATTAGACAATATTATATCAAAACAACTTGGTTAATTATTGATAGTAGTTTTAATGTGAATTCCTCATTTTCATTTTGTTCTGAACCAAGATTATGAGGAATATTTTTATCATTCAATAATTAACATGTGATTTTAAAATATGGTTCAATTAGTTGATTAAAATTTGCCAACAATTGAGTGTTTATTAAATATTATGAAATTAATTTCCTCAAATTTGCAAAATATTCTCAAATCTCAAAATATAATGTCCAATCTAGTATATTTAGAATAAGTGATATCAATTAGATTTGATTTTATTAATTGATTTTCGTTAATTAAGATTTGGAGATCTTGTAGTTCATCTTTGAATAGATTTTTGTTTTTAATTTAATTTTGTTTTGTTACAAGTCTATATTACATATTTTCAGTTCAACTATAGTCTCCAAGATATGCCCAAAATAATTCATTCAGTTAAAATTATTCATCTCTACAAGGCGTAATGCTTGGGCAACATCAAATGGAAAATTTGTATTATCTTCCAGCTTTGATTCAGAACAAACAGTGAGAAATATATTCAAACGGTTGAAAACCCACTTCAGAAATGGATCGAGTTACCTTCACCCCTAACCGTTTCTTCAGAAAAATAATACTTTGGGAGAAATCTTATCAGGAAGGAGGCGGAATTTCCTAGATTTGTTGTTATGACCAACTCACAGGAATCAATTGTGCAGGTCTATTTTCGGGCGATTAGTGAGGAATATCTTGAAACAGTTGAAAACCCACTTCATAAATGGGTCTCTTTACCTTCACCCCAAACTTTGTCCTGAGAAAATGAATACTTTGGGAGAAATTGGGATAGGAGTGGCACAAATGTTTCTCAGATCAGAAATCATGTCACTTTTTAGGAGGCTATTTTGCAGATCGGTTTCTAAACAGACTGAGATGAATTTTTCCAAATGGTTGAAAACCCATCTGTATAATCGGTTGTTTTACTTCTCGTGTGGACTATTTTGCAAAAAAATAGATATTTATGAAGATATAGTTACTTTTCTTAAGGGGTGTTTTTCCAAAATTTCACCTTTTGGCCATTTTGAATTCTATAGTTGATTCATAATTCAAAGCAAATAGTGGGATTCGACCGAAGTTGAGAAATTATAAAAGGTCTCATATTATTCTTGTAAAGGGGGGTTCTAGATCTGAAACTTGAGAGGGGAAATTCTACAGGAAGATACTTTTAATAGCATTGTTGTAAGAGAGAGATCTTTTCTGTAGAATAGGTAGAGTTTTGATCTTTAAGAGGAGAGGAATTTGCACTATTGTAAAGTTGTTTCTTGAAGGAATTCAGGACTAAGAAGACTATTTAACAATATTTGGAGCTACTGATAATAAGTCTTCACTTCTTTAGACTATTGTATATGATTTTTTGACTTGTTATTATTTCTTTGATGTTTCTTTCAACCTAGTTACAAATCTATGCCAATGAGTATATCATTGATCAATATTAGCACTATTGTTAGTCTTGTTAATTTTATGTTGATTGTTGTTCTGTTTAAAGTTATCTTTGCAGGACTTGATAGGTTCAACCAGAGTTGATGAAGAATTCATGGAGACTTGTTTGGAATGACTAAATAACTATTTATTGGTCAATTACAAATTTGTCTTGTTACATCTTGTATTGAGTTAAAGGAACTACTTCCTTAATTCGATATAAATCTTACAATGGATTCATTCACATGATTGGATTTGGGTATATGCAAAATATTGTTTTAATAACTATTTATTAAGATTGTTTCATTGTATATTTGCTTGAACAACTTGTAATTTATCAAACTACTTTGAGAGTTACAAGTAAAACTTAACCCCAGATTCAATCACAGTATTTTCCCCTTCTTACTTAATACTTTGCTCTTGATTAAGAGTAAGGTTGTCCATTTCTTAGTCAAGATAGGTTTTCTTTTTTTCACTTGCATCTTGGGATTAATATGCATTTGCATTTAGGATAAATTATTTTCATTCTTTAAGTCTCCTTACGCGGGAGCAAACCCCAACATGGCTTTGTTGAGCCCTTGTTCACTTTCAATAGATGATTGTCTTCTTCAAGCAGCTGCAAGAAGGCAATTCCTTCTCTTTTGTATGTTGATAAAAGCAAGTAACAAACTACATTAGTAAATAGAATGCCATGTATATACCTTTGTACATATATATTAGTCTAGATTAGATTAACATCAGATTAGGATAGTTTTAGATAAGGGTAACTGGACCCATAAACCTAGTCGGAATCACCATCCAAAACGGATAAGGGTTTAATTTGGACCCTAACCGGGTGATCTCCCCAATGTTGATTATGGTCATTTTTGGCCATCAACACTTTGTAAATATTCTCGACTCAAATGTTCCTTAAATAAACACTATCAACATGCCACCTTAAACCTCAATGGCCCCTACATGATTTACACCTAATGCAAGTATAAATCAAACAAAACATGCATTTATCCAAGGTTATCTTCCTACAAACACATAGGCCTTCAACCAAGATTGCATGTGAACTATGATACAACCCCAAAACACAAAGTTCAAGGGAAGTTTGAACCTGAACCACATTACAAATATCCCTAGAAATTTCTATAGGCCTTCACATAACTAAAAAATGGGACCTCAACCTTCTTGTCGCTCAGGTGTTGGATCAATGTGTCTAAATTTTAACAACAATAATACTCATTTAATAAATTTTTAAACCAAAACCAAAACAATGGAAAGAAAAATTAGTAAGGCTTTAATGTTCCCTCCAATCATTCTTTTCAAATTGTTTATAATAACATGTTCCCTTGCATATTGTGGCAACTTAGCTTCATCCAAACCTTCCTAAACTCAATGGTGGTCCAAACGAGGATCTCGTGCATCAATCAAAATATTTTGTTTCTCACTTGTGTTGAGTTTTTACGTGAAAACAATGATTACTTGAAATTCTTCTCGCTTTCCCTAAATGAGGATTCTATTCACTAGTTATATCTCATTCTAAAAGGTTTTATCTACAACTTCCAAAACCTCATTGACCAATTTGTTCAACATTTCAACATCTCCAAACTAGACGAAACAAGGTTGGTCACCCTATTCAACATTAAATAGGGATACAAGGAAACCACTTTACCATTTATTAGAAAATTGCACAAGGATTTTTGTGAATCTATGGCTAACCTTCCATACAACCACCTGATTTAACTTTTTGTCATTGTAACACATCATGAAAATAGAGTGAAACTTTACATCCAAAATTTCCATACCACTGGAGATGCCATAAATTACTCTATAATATTTGTGAAGCATATGCTAAATCTCCCATTGGTTAAAACAAACTAAAACTTCAAATCCTCCCTAACTAGATAGAAATGCAACCAATAATAAGGTTATAAAAGCACCCTGACCTAGGATCAAAACTTAAACTACTAACCCCAATGAATCTAAACAACAATCTATCCCATGAAGCTGTAAAATTGGCATGTGTTGCAAAACAAAATAAGCATGATAATGATAATACTAAATACTATCATTCAATTAAATGAAGAAATGCATATATTAAGATGATTAATCAAATTATCATTGTGGAAGCAAATTCTAAGATCGAGATTTACTAAATCCCCATGCATGAGTATGAGATCTCTTAGATCAAAAAATTATTATAAGAAGAAGTAGGTTTCCCATGAACTTGAAACTAATTTTTTTGATGAGGAAGAAGAAGAGACAGATCCCAAGGCTTATAAAATGAATGCTCCCACCGACCCTTCTTCTATTTAAGATCCTTCTATAAGTATGGAACTAATCCATGGTATAGTTGATAGCATTGATGCCTCACCTTATTGTTTTGTCACTATCACCTTCCCCTAACCTCAATATGTTTATATCAGGCTGGAATTAATCAACCTTGGAATTGTCTTATTTCTTTATGGGATGACCCCACCATAATTTACCCAACCTATGACTCATTGAGGCTTACAAACCTTAATGCCCTCCCAAACTATCACTACATCATAGTTATATCCAACACACTTGTCGAATGATCTTCTAACATTTCTAACCTGTCTCTTCCACCTACTATTTATGCTAGCTTCTACCCTTCTTATTACTCTATGAGACCTTACTCTCTGGTCCAAACCTTGTCTCACTCAATTTTTCATGTCTCTCTTCCAAGGAAGAGAAAAAAATCTAGCATCTCCAACCCTTTTTAAATCCAAATCCGACATAGTGATAATGTTATCAAAAAGTGTAAGAATGGGACATGTTCATAGGATCAAAACAAAAGAAAATATCACAAAAGACATGAAATATATAATGGGGAAACCCTCTAGGGAATAAAACTCCACTATCAAAAGGAAAATTGTGTTATGTTACACATCAATAAAAAACAATTGAAGCTACAATACAATTATGACCATGGTCCTATATATAAAGAAATCAAGTCAATATTGCTTGCAAAATTATTTGCAGTTCACTAAACCACCTAGTTTGATTCTCCAAGTTAATCTTACATACAACAAGATTTTCCAAGTAAGACCTACATACCGCTTGGGATCATAAAAATGTAAAATAATACCAAGATAGGATGACTAAAGAGAATAAGTCTTATCTTGATAATTACAACATTGATGTTTTCTTATTACAAAGTTGATTTAATGTGAAAATTAATTAGTAATGTGCATAATTAATTATATGTTAATATCGTATTTTAAGATTAACTCAAAGATAAGAGGAAGGAAGGAGGAATAGCATGATATCCCCATTAATTAAAACTTCTTTCACTCCTAGTAAATATTGTAGATGATCAAACTTGGCTTATGGAAAGGGCTTAGTGAGAGATGACTAATCTTGACAACATCTTGATCATGACAAGGTGTAGAGAAACTCTCACTAACATTCTTCACACTAACCTCTTTGGAACCAATGGAGAAGAAAAAGGGTTTCCATAAATGGGCATAGGTGCAAGCAATCAAGAATGGTAATTCAAATCCATAATGTTGCCAATAAAAAATCTCTAAAGTTAACATAATATATGGCAAGAGCATGTTGAAACCGAGAGTGATCTGATGAAATTGATTGAAGGAAAGAGTCTTGATGTCAACAAAATTTCTCCAATCACACAACAAATGATCATGTTGAAGATGAAAGTGACATGATAAAGGTCCACCAAATGAAAAATTTATTAGTGACCAACATAACTACTCTAAGAAAAAATGGTGCCATTGTATAAAGACAGACAAAGTGATTCATGAAAGAGAAACAAGGACCATAAAATGTTATCAAAGTGAGACAAAGGTACAAAAAGATTAATGATAAATGATTTTGTGCATAAGAGATCCATGCATAGGTATTAACCCCACCTAGAACAACCTCCATTTGTCCTAGCATGTTAGTTGGAGAAATATACAATTTGTTACCCATCTATAGCTATATTGGTGAGTAACCAAGCTAGGTCATCCCATGAACTCCCAAGATTTATTGGGAAATATGTTCACATCTTATTCCAGATCGAGCATAACCTCTCACACCTCATATCCTTCAATTAATGCATTTGCTTAAATTTCCTCAATTAATCTTCTCCTTTACACACAATTTAGGGTTCGATCAATTGCCTTGACTGGTGATTCCATCAACTACACAAGTACCTCCTTTAGACTGGTCATAGAGTCATCATCTTTTAGAATCTATAGGGAATGTATTCAGTCATCCCTAGACCTCATTTTCATCTCATTACATCGATAGACTCATGTATCTTCTTGGTGATTACACTATGGATAGTGGTCTTTCCACTTTTGTAGAATCAACATCTCGTGTGCTTCGAATTGACCATGTAAACACCACACTACCTCTTATCTTGTGCCTCCCACATCTTAATTAAATCTGGACAATCCTCATTGTTATGCCTACTCTTTCAACGTTGGCTACAACAATTCTTATGTGGTTATAAGTGGTTGTGTGCGATGTTCCCTACCTCATTAGAGTTGTAGCACCGGGGTGGAGAGTGATTAACATCGCTCCACGATGCTTGATTGTGATTCTACCCTCTATTTTAAGCTCTAGCTAAATCTATCGCGAACAAATTCTTCTCAAATTTCTCAGTGAGCATAGATATAGGGTAGTAGTCATGTGTATGATGAGTCTTTACCCTGCAGAAGTTGTAATGTACCACCATTGCAGTGGTAACGTATTTCTACCATAGTGGGTAATGGTGGGGATTGTTTAGTTCTAATTGATGATGTCAATCAGAGTTTAATTTAATGTCAACCCAGGAAGGTAAACTTAGAAGTGCCACCTATAGGTCTAGAAAGATTTCTAATTTGTCCGAGATCTTTGGTTCTTTTACAAGAACATATTCAACAAGATCTCTTCCAACAACTAAACAAACCTAGATCTAACATTCATCGAGATCCTAAGGTTCTCTTACAAGAACACTTGAATTTTAGGATCTCCTCCAATATTAGAACATCTAATAAAAAACTTTGAAAGCTGAAATGAAACAAATCTAAATCTAATAATTGTATGAGGTCTTACGGTTCTCTTACAAGAACACTTTCAAATAAGACTCTTCCAATATGAGAACATTTAACAAAACTTAAGAGCTGAAATCAAACAAAAACATAAATTAAATTATACCTAAAATAAGCAAATAAGCATGCAAGTGAGGCCATGGGGGGCCTCCATAACTCCATGAGCACACCACTTCAAAGGAGACTCAGATGTAGAAGCAAAATCAAAGTATGAATCTTTATTTCAAAATCTCCATTACAAATCAACTCTAAGGTTACAACTCTTTCTAATTCTAGGATTACCAGCCTACAAATGAAGGAGGTAACACTCTTATTTATACAAGAGCTATGATAACAAACTCATAAATGTGATCCACTAATCTCTCTTTAGTTCCATACATCTCTCAACCATCTAGACACATAACCCTATCCTCCATGAGGTCCATGATCTTCTCAATGATCTCCTCCATGATCT
>ML781534.1:444993-480669 GCA_009831015.1 Picea engelmannii | reverse complement strand
AAAATGTTAAGAATTGATAAACTTTGGAAAAGCATAGTTATAACCCAATGATGAGGTAAATGTAATGATGTGGAGGTGGAATGAAGGTGATATGAAGGTGAAATGGAAGTAATTGTGAAGGTTTTAGTGAATAAATGGAGTGAGAATAGGGACTATTTTGAAACCCTACAGGGATAATGACCTATATTCCAACATCTGTCATAGATCCCCCTATATTCCTTTTCCACAAATGGGTTCACAAATGAAATGTTATATCTCTAGAACATGGAGAAATCATTTTGAAAATGACCTCCTATTTTACATAGTGTGCACTACATTAATTCTCATGTAGTCTGCTTTCCCTTTGCTAGCTCTTGAATCTGCTCAGACAAGGTAGTCAACTAGTACTGGAACTATGTTAAACTTGGAGTATTGAAACTAGTATTGGAACTATGCTAAACTTGGAGTATTGGAACTATGTTAAACTTGGAGTTCTATGATATTTATGTGTTCCTGGAGCTAGTACTGAAACTATGCTAAACTTGGAGTCAACCCTTGAACTGAAGCTTTATCCAATCCACTAATAGACACCAACTGCATTGTGAATTCTAAAGCTTCCCACTGCATCAATAACCATTGTTGCAATAATAGAGTATGTGGGTGAGGTGACACCCCACCAATAAGCCATTCCCTATGTTGCACCTCCTTGATGATGTAGCTCAACCAACTCATCAAGTCTAGGATCCACGAGTCATACTCCTAATCAGTTTCTTCAAACCTTTTCTTGATCTCCTATGACTATTCAAAGCTTTATTGTTTTGACTTTGGCTTTTGAAACTTCTTCATTAAATATGCTCTTGACTAACCCAAAGTCACACCATGTAGGGAGGGGGTTCTATTTTTACACTTCACATACCATTGGAGTGCTCTTCCTAACAGTAACATTTGTAATTCCACCAAATGCATCACTTATGTGGTTCTTCACACATTATAGATGGTGTCATAGAGGAATCGATAATGCTCTACATCTTCTCCACCTCTACCATGAAATAGAGATAGCTACACTCATTTAGTTATGTTATTGTCACTCTCTCATGACCCTAAACTAACACAAAATCCTAGGGTCTTGGCTATTACACAACCGGTGTTGCTCCAACAATAGTGAAGAAAATAGTGAAGATAAATTCTTACTCCCTTTATCAACCACACTTATAAAGCTTCAAATCCATTATAGAAGGAGGGCTCAAATTGAAAATTAAACACACTCTTTCACTCTACGCAACAACAATGACAAGACCTTTATAACAATCAAAAGGTGTAGGGGGGTAGGATGTAAGAGGGACCAACTTCACTACCATTTTGGTATACTTACTCAACTACATGGATTTGTGGAGGGTTTGAATACCAAAAGACACAAAATTGAAAAGAATCTCCACACGCCTCTTGTTGATTTTTCAATTCCATGACTTCTGCAATGACACCTAGGTTAGCAAGCTCGTTTAGCATAGTTCCAGTACTCCAAGTTTAGCATAGTTCCAATACTAGTTCTGGTACTATTTTAGATATCATCATTTGTTTAATATATTAGTTTCTCATAAGTTCTTTCCACCTTTGTAAACTTCTAACTTCTCTACATCGCCACACGTTCTTGATCGTCTCTTTCAAGGCTTGTTAAGTGTTGTCTTGCACTTCTCTCATCCCACACTCAAGATGCATCTTAGGACCATATATTTCCCTCAGCAAATCTTTTATGGAGAAGATCTTTAGTTCTTCCTACCACAAGTTCTGTGATATATATGTGTTCTTTTCTTGACACTTCTGTCATTCTCATTTATAATTTGTTGCTTATGTCATCATTGATCCTTCAAGCAATTTATGAAACCAACTTCACCAGAAGGTCCTCCTAACATTCTACCCTCCCAAATAGATCTTGTGCTTCCATATCAGTGGAGCTTGGAAACATACCTTGTTTCATCATTATCATTTTTATCCACACAAGTATTTCTTCAATCAATCATCTTCATAGTCACTTTTGAAGGAATTCTAGTACCTTAGTCAGTGATTGATGACATTCTACCACAAAATCCAAAGTATAGACTTTCACAACACCTTTATACAAAAATTCAACCATTTTGATCAAGTTATGGTCATAACATTGGATCTTCAATAAGTTCACAATGGTACATTCAATTGTTGACAATGGAAGGTAATGTCAATGCTCCTCCATGAGCCTTTCCAACCATTTGTGCAATTTTACTAGAATTTTCAACCAAAATATCTCATGGAGGCACTCAAACATATATTTATCTTTAAATCTTGCAACATCTCCTCCTACATAGGCACTTTCTTGACAGGTTAACTCATGAATCTTTTCTTCCATCCAATCTCGAATTTCAACAGTCACTAGTCTTCGTTGCATCTCTATTACTCTAAATTGGTTAAGGTCCCAGAAACATAACCACGGTGTTGGTTCTATAATAGCTTGGGGCCCACAGAAGGTGTCTAACACAAGCTCACAATAATCTAGTATGCCAACATACTCAATATTCCAAAGGAAGGAGGTCTCACATGAGGCATGTACGATAATTCTTGATTAACTTATATGTAGAGTATTAAAGATTTAGTTGAGATTCTTAATCCATTAGTTATCATTTAATCACATCCATTCATATGACATAACATAATGCATGTACAACAAAGATGACGACATACATATCATCAAGATACATCACAAACACTTGTATGTGAGCACAAAATTCCTCCATTTTATTAGTAGAATAATCATTACATCACAAGCCATGCATGGAACTTAAACTAATCTCATAGCATAAGTCCAAACATCTCTTTATTCCCAACTAACAACTCACTCAAAACAACCAACTCAAATTCATGACAATCCTATTATATATAGGCAATTAGAGTTGCTAGAGAATATTCTTGAATCTAACTAAGAATATTCTAGATGTAGCTCACTCATGTAAAAGGATATATACCTTTAGACATATGCATAGAGGGTTAGAGAGATTGGGCATAGAGTATTTATAAGATGCATCCTTGGACTTTTTGTACTTAGGCTTCTACAACTTCTAGTTCTCTATAGATTGATCTTCTACATAACTCATCTCTACACCAGTACTTTAGGAAACACTAAGTCACAACAATATCACACGACAATCATGTCAATTTGACAATGGATGAGAGGGTTGTGCCTAAAACAATAGTCATTTGTCCAAGTTGGAAATTGTAAACAACTAGGTAACGCAAATTGTTTCCTAGAATATTTCACATAGAAATTCAATGATATTTTGAAAACTTTTTCAATTGAAGATATCCCTATTAATATACGTAATTCTAAATTTTGAATCACTTCAATCCAATATCAAATGAAAAAGTTATGATCAAAACATTTCTTAGTAGTCTAAGTTGTCCCATTGTTAACAATTTGTTGCATTTTTTACAAAAATGGGTAATTACTTGTTGAATTCCTCCTAGATTTGTTATTAATGCATTCTTTGTAAAAAAAAATTGAATTTTATTGCAAGAAGAAGATAGTCTCATCACTCTTGTTTTGTAATCTCACACTATATTGCAGAAGCAGTGCTAGTTTTTTTGTTGAGGATCACCCAAAGATCGACAATGTTAAACTCAATGAATTTTGCCTTGAAACTATTTAGCTCAAACCGATTGAGCTAACGCATTGGACCACACCCACACTTTCACACACACATACACACACACAATCCCATTGGGTTAGCTCAAGTACTCATGAGATAGATGTGATATCTCTTCCCTAGAGTTGGGGAGGTCACAAGTTTGACTCTCCTAATCCTCTTAGGGTTAGGTTATTGTGTGTGTGTGTTTAAACGCGCATGTGCACACACACAAAGACATGTGTGTGTGTGTAAACGTGCATGTGTACACACACAAAGACACGTATATATGAGTGAGATCCCAAGGGGTTATCTCAATTGGTTTTTTCTAACGTTGTTGGATATTGGTTAGTTACATGCTAGTAGGTGCCTAGTTCAAATCCTCTTGGATAAGGCACACTAGTCTACAATGAGAGGTTTACTATGGATGTCATCCTTGAACGTGGGGAAGCATCCTTTAGGTTTTCACATGAGGTTTTCCTTTTAAAATAATTGTTAGCCCAAAAGGTTGGCTCAACTATTTATCATCAATGTTCTTGGGCATTTGGCTAGTTATGTGCTCATAAGTGCCTAGTTAGAATCCATCTTGGTTAGGTGCATTAGTATACAACGACGGGTTTAATGGGGATGACATCCACTAACATGGGGAAGCATCCCTTTAGTTAATATGCAACACACACACACACACACACACATATTCACATACACATATATGTATACATACATACATACATATATGTATGTATGTATATGTGCAAGTGCACATGTACATGTGTGTGTGTGTGTGTGTGTGTGTGTGTGTGTGTGTGTGTGTGTGTCTTGTATGAAAACCAAAGAGATGCTTCCCCACATTAGTGGATGTCATCCCCACTAAACATGTCGATGTAGACTAGTGCACCTAACCAAGAGTGATTCGAATATAGCCTTGAGGTTTAACTCAAATGATCATAAGCTAGATGTGAGATCTATTCCCCAAAAATTGGGGAGGTCGCAGGCTCAACTCTCTTGAATATCCCCTTCATAATTAGGGTCACTTGTTTACCCCATTTACCATCCATAGATCATGGGGAATTATTCGTAGGTTTTTTTGTGAGGTGTTTTCCTTGGAAAAAATAACACACACACAAAAACAGAGACTAAGGGGTTAGCTCAACTAGTTGTCGCCAATTTTATTGTGCATTTGGCTAGTTCCATGTTGGAAGTTTCCCAATTTGAATTTCCCTAGGTGTGACTCACGAGTCTATGCAGATGAGGTTTCCTTGGAAATGATTGTGTGTATGTATGTTTAAAGAAACCTCTCAGGATCCCCTCCTCTTATGAAAAATATCCATATGGGGGGTGACTCAACCGCCAACAACAATAGCAGCTGGTAACCCCAAGGGATTCAACCATATTTGAACATGTGACCTATGGCCTCCCTATTGAACATGTAAACATTTCAACTAGATGAGATAAACCTTGAGGATATTTTAAATTTGGAAGACATGGGAGTTGAGCTTTGATCTGCTTATGTGTGCATGGGTCACTTAATCATTTAATATAATATTTATGGGTGTAAGCACACATTATAATAATACCTCAAGGTGACCATATGGCTCTAGGAAAATCCCTCGTTGGAATTGAACATTGCCCACTAATGAAAAACTCTTTGCTACTCATCAATGGATCCAATCCCTTTGTGGGGAGGGGAATGAAGGATATTGGGATGGATTTTGATCCATTTATGTATGGATATGTCATGAGATCACTTGATATAATCCCTCTAGGTGAAACTGCACTTTCTACCACTACCTCAAGTTGGCCCCATGGCTCCAAGGAAAGCCCTCATAAACCTCGCCCAACAATGACAAGATCCTCACTCGTCACCATTGGATCCAAACCCTTTGGGCATGTGTGTGTGTGTGTGTGTGTGTGTGTGTGTGTGTGTTTACTAAGCCCAATTGGTTAGCTCAATTACTTTGAATGGATTGTTACTAGGTGGACTTCTCTGTGAGGATTTTGGTTCTAATCTGGCTGAGGTTTGAGTCTCACTGGGTTATCAACTGTAATTGTGGTTAGCAGTTAAGATGCCATCCAATTGGATATTTTGGGAAAGAATGGTGGATCCTGTGAGGTTTTTCTTGAAAACTATGTAAGCACCCAAGGGGTTAGCTCAATTAGTTATTGCTAATGTTATTGAGAATTTGGTTATTTTTGTGCCAACATGTGTTGGTTTGAATCCCCCTAGGTTAGGCACACTAACCTATGCCGACAATTTTACCAAGGATGACATTCATGAATGTGCGGAATAGTCCCTTAGGTATTCCCACGAGGTTTTCCTTGAAAGAAAATAGATGTTTATATATTATTAAGATATTAAACCAACTTAATTATTATTATTTTGTTTTTCTTATGATTATTTTCAACCTGTGTCGCATCGACATTACATTACGTTACACATATCCCTCATACTAGGTTGTACAATACACCTCAACACAAAATCCCATGGTCGTATGTGCATATTTAATTGTTTGTGTCCCTTAGCTTCCATTATTCATATCTTCCTTACAACCACACGGTCCACAACTTCCAACCTCTCTCTATGTTCTAGGGTTTTTCCAATGTCCATTTTCACAATCCTACTACTTGTAAGGTGGCCTTGGAAGAGGAGTTGTGATTTATGGGTAAAATGAGCCTTTTCACCACACATTGATTCTCTAATTCAATCCATTAATCATGATTATCACTACCACCCATATGTAGGTGTGTTTGTTGGATCTCCCCCTCTATTTGTGGATTTTACGTGTGCTTCGGAAATTTAAATTTGCTTTCGGGCATTTTCTAAAATATGACGCATATAAGGCCAGAAAGGGCATTGTTACTTATGTGGACCTTTCTATTGAGATTTATTTCAACAGGGGTCTTATTGATAAAATCATTATGGGATGTGATTATTTTTTTTAGATTCAACAACTTTATTATAAGAATAAAGCTTGTTGTTTCCATGTCTATAAAGAAATAGGTCATTTGAAGGATGCCTATCTAAAGGTTATCATCTCCCAAGGGTGGAGTATTTATCGATGGCCCTTGAATCAACATCTAAAATTGAAGTAATGCACCTTGAGTTTGGGGCTCTATCAAAGTTTCATGTCTCACTTGTGTTGATGTGAGGAATGGAAATTCCTCACTCAAGCATTTTTTAATCTTACTAGGCTAAGGTAAGATAGGTGGGAATTTTACCCTCAGTTTATAGCCTTGCAAAAATATCAATCAGACCTCAAGAAATATGTTATTGTACCTGACACTATTTTAAAAATATGTGTTTCAGCTAAAAGAAAATGTAAAAATTTATATGTAAATGATTACAAGAATTAAAATGAATGAGGTAAAGAACATAACAATTTGAAAATAAAAAATATACAAGTCTCAATTGAGAAAAACCAAATTTTTATTAATAAAATATTTTATGAGTTACAACAAGAATGCCTCTTTTCAAACCCCTACGAGGGTGAGGACCAAGATCATACTAGAATTCTAAGATGGAATTGAACATCATACATAAACAATTGGTGTCTGAAATAAAATGACCAAGATTGTATACACTGGATCAACCAAGTCGCAAGCCCACCAAGTCTTGACTCTTCTGAAGCATGTCAAATATCAATGCTTCCTAGTCTTTTCTTCTTTGGCACCTTTAGAAAGATCCTTATCATGAGTGTTTCTCTCTAATTCCTCATGTCCTCTTTGTCCTTTGGTTCTTTCTTTTATTCTCCAAAAGGTTCTTCCTCGAGCAGTTGAACTACTTTTCATTTACTAAAGTCAAATAACTTTAGTTAATAAACAGGACAAATAATTTTATTGATAAGGATAATAAGAAACAAATAATAACTAAATAGGTGGGGTCCCCCTCTATGATGTGACTCTTTATTTCAATTATCAAATAACTTTTCCTTGTTGCTCCATATAACCATCAAATATAAAATATATCAGCATCACATAACATACCAAAAACATGCATCTCAAACACCATGTCATAAAAACAGTTTTGTCTCCCATTAAAATAACATGACATTCAAAAGTTTCAAAATAAAATATCATGGTTACGCCATTTGTCCTAAAATATTGTCATATTCAAAATCAGTCCAAAACATGATTAAAATAATTCAAGAAACTTCTTCCTGAAAATTACATCTGTTTCTTTAATAAAATCCTCATATTGGGACTTCTTCTCTTATAGCTGAGCAATTCCAGGATGCTCTTCAGGTAAACTTCTCTTCCCACCGCGTTCTAATATAATCTTTGAATGAGTAGAGGAAGAATATTTGGCCATGATGGTTGAAGTAATAGGTTGCTTACCTTTGTCAATCTAGGAGCAATGTGGTGTGGTTTTATGATCTTTTGGAGGAGCATGAGGAGGCTTGGATTCATGTGTAGCAGTTGTGTGAAAATGTAGCACTGGATGAATTGGAGGTAAAATAATTGATGCACTAGAAACAACAATATGAACAAGTGGAGGAGGGGGAGGCATAGTCCATTGATTGGCTCCAGAAGAAGGATTAGCAAGTAAATTACCCCATCCATCAACATGAGGTTGTGCAGAAGATTCTAAGATATTTACAATACCATGGTGACATTGTAAGATAACATTGGGGCATGCTTGGGGTTGTGGCAAGGCTTGTTGACTACCAAGGTTTAAGTGCTCTATTTGGATCAGCTATTGGAACTCATCAGATTCAACATCAAAATGAATATAAAACCTCGGTTTTTTTAATGCCCCCCAGGCTGCCAAAAGGTATTATTCCCTCGACCTCTTTTTCCTTTACTTCCTCCATTGCCTCTGCCACTACCCATGCTAAATAAACCCATCTAAAACCATGATAATCCAATTAGCACAAGTATAAAACAACAGTAAGGTAAAACATCTAATACAATTTGTCTAAATTATTAAACTGGCTCTGACATTACACAACCACACAACACAAATGGGAAGTGAAAAGGAATCAAGTGAAACATGGACAGAAAAATATCATATATTAACCATATCCAATCTATAACATGCATGATTGCAATCCATACATGTTGACCATTATTTCCCAAAAGAAGTATGCTCATCCTTAATCTTCAAAATATATATACAAGTGTCTACCAATCAACAAATCCTTTCTTATCTTTTTGCTATGTTCTTTTGGTTATTGTTTTCAAGCTAAAAGTAAAGTTTGTTGGTATATTCTTTTCCTCAAATTTTTGCAAAAAAAAAATTATGATGTTCTCTTATGATGATTTTCTCATGGAGGTAAGCATGAGAAAGAAGAAGACAAGAAACAATTGAAATCATCAAGTTTAAACAAGAAATCTATAGGTATGGCAAAAACTACATAAGCAGTGTTGCAAACTAAAAGTCATTCATCAACTTTGTTGTTATTGTAGAACATATTAACAAAAAATATTCAAATAAACCATTCGACCAATAACTTTAATTGATCCAGTTTGACTCGTAACATAAAGCTAAAAGTAAAATTAAAACAAAAAGCAACAAAATCAATAAAACTATACAAGCAAGAAATCAGAATATATATAGGAAACATTGAAGAACGTAAAATTAGCCAAGTTCAACATAGTGTTTTAGATGTGAACCATTAGTCATGTAGGAAAATAATCGTTCATCCATGTCTTTCAATAAATATCAATTATTACCAATAGCAGAGGTGATTTTGTAAGGACCTAACCAAAGCTTCTGAAATTTGGAATGCATGAGCATAATCCAGAAGCAATATTTTTTCATGTGTTGCAAAAGTAGTTGATTTGGATTCCATGTCAAAATATTTGTTAACGGATTTTCGTCTCTTTTTTAGATTTTCAAGGGCATGGCTTCTTTGTTCCTTAAGAGCCAGCAGGGCATTTATCCCATGCGGTATGTTCATAGAATTCAATTATTCAGCTTGTAAAGCTAATCCAAGGGAAGTTAGCTCAAGTTTAACAAGCATAATAACTTCCTTACCATATTATAGTTGGAAATGGGCATGGCCGGTACTAGTTTTGGTGGTAGTCTAATCTGCCCAAAGTGCATAGATGAGACATGTGTGCCATTGGCAAGGTTTATCATTTATAATCTTCTTAAGAATCTTAACCAAATTTTTATTTGTAGACTCAGCCTGTCCATTTCCTTATGGATAGTAAGAGGATGAGGTAGAATTCTTCACCCCAAATTTATTAAGCAATTAGGTAAATTTTGCATAAATAAAAGTTGGTACATTATCAAAAATTATTTCTAATTGGAGACCAAAATGAGAGAATATATTAGATTCCAAGAAATTGATTACGTGTTCATCCTGTGCATGTTTGAGTGGGATAGCTTCAATCCTCTTGGTAAAGTAATATGTTGTTTTAAGAATGAAAATGTGTCCTACATAGGATGGAGCATTGATAGGACCGATGAAATCTAATTCCCACTTTGAAAAAGGAAAATCAGGGAAAACTAGTTGTAAAGGCATGGAAAAAACGTTTTCTTTGCTTGCAAACCTTTGGAATTCATTACAAGCCTGCGTAAAATTGTAAGAGTATTTAAAAATTGAAGGCTAGTAATATCCAGTTCTTAAAATTTTGAAAGCAACGACTTTTGTAACAAAATGACCATCAATATGAATGCTTGAATATGTTTATCCATGAATTTGATTCAAGTTTTTATAGGTTGTTGTATCGCCTACACAACGTAACAACAATCCATCAGTGGTTCTACGAAAAAGAGAAGATCTCAAGATCATATATTTAGAGGCTTTAAGATGAATCCTCCAGCGTTGATAATTCTCGAGATTGTTATGACATTTCTGAAATTGTAAATAAATAATGTCTGTGTAGCAAGAATGTTCTGCTAACTCAAGAATTTTAGTTTCGACAAGAAAAAGTGCAAACAAAGTGTTATCGCACAATTTGTAGTTTGGGAAAATCCCAACCCAAGCCACAAATTTATGTGACACAACTGGGAACACCTATCATTGTCACCTCAATAGATGTCCCCCTCGTTTTAGTGAAGAACAAGTCCAACACAAGGGAAGCTTCCTGGGTGACCCTAGGGGGATTGTGATGGGATAAGAAAAGAGCTTGGAGAGTGCCCCTATAGGTCAAGGTCAGGGATGGAAAAGAGGCTTGAGAAAAGGTCTTATGAGCTGGTAAATGGTTTCCAATGTTGTGTACCTTACAAACAATGTTAGACCTACTCGGAACAAGACAATATATGGTGATTAAAGCCTCAAAACCAATGGGGATTCAACAAGAAACCTTGTTGTCCCAAAATTACAGCAGTCTGGAAATATATATCAGCAGTAAATAAGTTATGACAGCTACAAATTAAACCATCAAAATCAAGTGTATGATGTTGAAAAATAAAGATAGCAATCAGTAGACAATTTTCCAATATTTAAACCAAGACTTTGATAGCAAAAGAGAGATGTTATTGAGTGTTATCATCAGAGTTTCATAACAGCCTTATGGCTGTAGCAAAATTTTTCCACAGCAGTAATTTATAGCCACTAAAATCAATGAGCAATCCACCCAAACAATAGCTCTTAGACAAAAGATCAATTATGAGGGCTTGCAAGTAAATTTCAACGATAGAGTAATGAGTAGAGAGTGAAAGAGAGTACGTTTTTTGCAGCCCTATTGGTTGTAGCTAAATTTTTATTACATCACCTATATTACTTGGAAAAACAAGACACCCTTTAGGCACAAGAAAGCTTAAAGCATGTAGAAATAAATTCCAAACTTGAACAATTCAATCTCCTTGAAATCATGTTTACCAATGCAACAATATTCAATCTCCAATGCAAAAAGATTAGTGCCTTATCTATTGGGTTATGGAGTCTCTTGTTTATGAGCTAGGATTTGCTACTGCTCATGAAGCAATACATTTTTTCCTCTATGGGCCAAGATGGTGTGGTGTACGTTGTTGTTATCAACCAATGGTGATGTGTGGTGAGAGGAGGGGATCTTACTACTCATCTGGCTCTCGACACTCCATGTCTTTAACCTACGGACCTTGATACATTATCTCCTTAGTTATCCCTAGCCTGGGGGGTAACATCTAGCTCCTACATGGGGACATGTGCTCATCGTAGAATACATGTGAACCTCAAAATCTCCCGATAAGACATGTGCCTACACATACTCAAGAAAAATATTAGAGTACCAAGGGGTGGATTGCTCACCCTTTATTCATATAATCAAAACTTCAAAATTTCAACTACTCTTTAAAAAGAAAATTTTTCATTTTTCAAAAACTTCTAACTAACATGTAATATGATTCAAGTAAATGTATCATAACAATTATGCGTAAAAGCAACATGTAAAACATACCATGAAAGAAAATGCAACTACACTATGATGAACACACAAATGAAAATGCAAGAAAGAAAAATGACCTACCTACTTACCTAGGGCCTAAGGCCCATGGAGATCGGGTCCCATTAGCATAGGGTCGGAGGATAGTCCCATCAACATAGGGTTGGAGGATAGACCCATCAACTGGTAATGGCATCTTCCTCCCATCCATGACAGATAAATAGTAAGTTCCCTTCTCAGACTTCCTCTTGACGACGTAATGGCCTAGCCATAAATCTTCATTTGTCTAGTCATATTTTGGTTTTCCCTTCCTTTTATCCCACATGAGCACAAGGTTGTCTTCATCAAATTCAACGTAAGATAGTTATTCAATGTAAGGTTGTGTGGGAGGATTTGCTTCAACTATACGCTTGATAGCTTGTTCTCACTCTCGATCCTTCTTATCTTCATCCTTCTTGATTATCTTGATGGATCCCAGATCCTTTCCTTGGTATTCAACAAGCTTCTCTTTGTACTTATCTGTATTCTGGAGTAATGTATCAATACAATCCTCTTGTGAAAAAGGAAAATCTTGAGGATCGTACTCGATGACCTGAGGTGCAACATCAGACTCACAATCGCTATCATAATATGGGCCATTATGTTCAACTACATGATTCTTCGCCACGTGTTGGATATACAAGATCTCAAATGTCCCATCCCCCATAGGGATATGCGCATGAGTGAGATCCATACTGAGAAACCCTCCTAGGGTAGAAAACCAACTTCTTGAAGTGAGCATGCCCTAGGCATCTGGTACATCAATCACAATTATATTCATGGTGAAGCCGATGTGTGGGAAAGCCTGAAGATAAACCTCCACATCTTCTATGAGACTGTACACCTTCACCCTTATTGAATTAATACCACAAACATTTCCATAAGGGTGGGTTGTCTGCAAACCAAGTTGTTCCATGACTTTACAACCATCATGTTGGTTATCCTTTATTCTCTGGTCGGTCTTCTCGCCCTATCTATCTAATTTGTTGACCCAGGGTTCATGTCATTCAGATTTCCAACAAAGCCTCTAAAACTATCGACCCTCCTGGTAAACCAGAAGGCAACACAGTACATGGAATGCACTGCGCAGTCTCACCCGAGATAGCTTTAAATGGGTGGTTGTAAGACTCAGGTGTTTACAGCCTAGGATTGAGTATGACATAGGGGTTTGTTAACTAGATCCATGCACTACAAACTATGAAGGTAATCTATCTATTCCTCATGGGTACATATTTCCATTACACGGGTTACTCCTCGAACAACATATTTGTATTCCATGACAATGTATTAACTCATTTATGAAGCATAACAATAACTATTGAAAGAAAGTAAAGAGATCCATACATTCATCAAATTACACAGTTATTACTGTGGTTCACCCCCCTTTGGGCTACGTCCACAAAGATTTGGCTCTTGGCTCTTTTATTATGGCAGTTCTGCATGTTCGGCGTCACGCGCTTACAATTCCCCTCTTATGGGTAATATCTATATGAGGCGAACTAGATCGCACCAGGATTTATAGCCTGCGAACTAATCCTCAGATCTACCTTCTCTCCTATGTTCTAGCTCAACAACTTACAAAAATGGTACATACTAGTATTGCATAATGCCTTCATTCATGTATTACTCTACTGGAACGGTATAGGAACCCGAACCCTTACAAAACAGTAAACTTACTATAAAAACGCAAACCTAATATATAAAACTCAATCAACCAACAACCTCTATATGATACTTGTGTATCTATATTTATACATTTTAGGCTCTTCAGCCTTCTTACTGAAAATTACCAAAACCCTAACCCTATCGACGTTAGGTCTTCCTCCCATGCACGCGTGTTGTTCTTCCTCCAACTGTCGCTTTCCTTGTGCATGTTTTCTTGCATGCGCCCGTGTTTTTCTTTCCCCAGTTGTTACTTATGTTTCTGCACGCTTTCTTTCCCATGATCGTCCTTCTTTCCACTTCGCCCTGGTGCCAACAAACCCCCAACACTAACATGTGACTAGTCCCGAGTCACCTAATCTTTCTAAGCTGCCTCAATCTCCTCAGTGATCGTCTGGAACTTTTCCTTCAACTCTGCTACTTTCGTCAGTGCCTGCACAGTCTTCTCCTTAATGGTATCCACTACCTGAACTACCACTTCGTCGCTCAATAATCCTGCACATTTTGCCTGTGTTTGTGCTATCTGTGTTCTAGCTCCTTCTGCATGTGCGAGAACATTTACTACCCGTTCCTGCAATGGTTCTATTTGAGCTTGATGCTCATGTTATTGCATTTCCACAATGATAAGTTATGCTTGCATATTCTTCATCTCTTGTGTCCCTTTGACTCGTTCTGGGATTGATATGGTCTTCTGTCGTTGTTTGAGTTATTGGATCGCTGCATTGATCCTCTCCTCTTCCTTGTCCCAGTGTTTGACCTGCAGATTCTCCTCCAGCCTTGTCCAAAGTTGCGTTGCTTTATCGAACAATTCCACTGTTGTTCTAACCTGCTTCTTTGTCTCCTGCAGTTGCGTTGTTGCTTCCTGCTTCCTTTGCTCCTTTACTGTCGGTGGAGTTGTTGGTATGAGTTGTTCTCAGAGACCTTTGATCTCCTTCTGATATTGATCAATTGCCTGCACAATCTGGTCGATATTTTCTGCGGCTGGGAGTTCGTTTCCTTGCGCAGTGCTTGGAAGTTTCCCAAAAATTTCTCCCACTCTTCGTTTCAGTTCGTTCCTATGTTCTTTCTCCTCTTGAGTTTCGGATTTGGCCTGCTCACAATCTTTTTCCAGCACTTCCCGCTTCTTTGTTGCTTGTTGTAGCTCGACTAATTTTTTATGTGCCCGAGACTGCATTTCATGGTCGACGCTAACCTACAATTTGTATAGTTCCCTTGATGGCATCCACGTCAAGACCAATTGGATGTGGTCCAAATCCTTCAGTGGTGTCTGTCCCATGAATTCGTCCATTCGCAGCATGCTAGGTTTTATGTAGACCGTTACATGGGCATGTGGCATTGGAAGGACTGGGTCTCGTTCTTCTGCCTCCACTCTTTCGTTGCTTTGTGTTGTCAATGACCCTATGCCTCTACTACTACTTGCTCTCTGGGCCTCCCCTAGTGTTTTAAGGAGCTGTCTCATTTTTGCAAGCTCTTTTTGCAATTTATCCATGTGATGTGTTGCATGATCGAAGTCTTCTGCTAGACAGTCCTAGACCATTCTGGAAATCATTTCTCCATCGTCCTTTGTGATCGTATAGTCCGGTGATGCTCGTTGCACCTTTGATTTCTTGTGCGTGCATGTTGTCTACACAGCTGGTCTTTTTGTTCCCCTTGGCTCCTGTGTGTTGGGATTTGAGGCGGTCTACTGCACTCCCTTAGCTTGTTTCAGTTGTTTGTTGGTCGCTTTCTGCCCCTTCTGGGTTCCTATCTGCTTCGACCCTTCGTCTGCCTGAGTCGGCTTGTTTTGGCCCATCCTTGGTTTCTTGGGCACTGGGATTTGCGGAGGTTGTTTTTCCGCCTGCGTTGCCTCTCCTTCTGTTGTTCTTTCTGGTACTTCCCGAGGAATGGATGGGATTATCCATTCATCAGGCCATTCGTTGATGACCATGTCGATGTCACCCTATGTGATGCAATAGCGCATATGTAGCCACTGTTTATTTGGATACTTCCTTGGTTGTATCCACATGGCTTGACGTGTAGCCCATAAGTTAGTGATGTCCCCATATCGCGCGACAGCCTTTGGTGTTATTCTCCATGATTGGTTGATAGCTTCTTGTATGTCCCGTAGGTATGCTTCAAATATGATTCCATTCTCACTTTTATCCCTGGCTTGTGGCCCGGATTTCAGTAATAGATATCTCGCTCCTGCTAGTTGCGGTCTAGTACAAAAAATTACATACTCTGGTTCCCGCCATCCCATGAAGGCTATGAGGGTGAGTAGCCATGAGTAATGGAATTTTGTATCGAGGTCCTGTGCATATTTCCAGTCCACTTGGAACAAGTTTAATAGATAAGGTGCCCAGCTCACGGAGGTGCCTTCTACGCATTGAGCTGCAACTGCGATGACACCTGCTGGTACTTTGTCTTTGCGGCATTTTCTTAACAATTAACAGGTTAATATCTTTCCGCCCAATTGTTTTGTTTCATTGTTGATATGTTTGATTATAATGCCTGTTGTTCCTGTGGCGGTACCATATTTCTTCTTCATTTCCTCTGTCAACTCTTTCTCCTTGGATTTATCGTCCAGAATCAGCGCGGGATCCATGCCCCGACTGGGTAGTCCTATTATCTGCGCGATAAGCTCAACAGTTATGGGGACGGGTTTGTCCAGCCATATATTCCCTCCATGTGTGACTGCTAGCAGCTGCTTGACGCATGCAGTCGCGTACTAGCCTCTGCCAAAATGTGGAAGTTTGAGCAAACCTAAAATTCTTGTTATGTCCAGTCCAACTGCCCACTGATGTGGTTGGCTGATCATTTCTCCAAGTTGGTTTACCATTGTGTTATGCATAAAAACCCTCGGCACAAGTTCCGGGTACTTGGCTTCGTCTGATACGTCATGGTCGAAATACTTGAGCTTCCCGACGTGACCCAGTAGTTGCAGATCTACCTGTACTCCATCTAGTATGCGTGGTAGCAAAATTTATGTTGTCGGTTTCTTACGCGTTGAGCTCGGTATCTGAACTCTGTCTTCCTACTGTAGTGGTTGGTTCGAAGTTATAGCAACTCTCGGTTGCTCCCCTGGAAGCAACTCTGTCCAAGCCGAGGTAGTTCTAGCGGTCTCCTCTATTCGTTGACCTAGGCTGGGTTCTTGCGACTCGTCTGGTTGCCCTTCTGCCCCTAGATTGTGTCGTTCTGTTAACTTCCATGGCAGCTTTAGTTCTTTCTGGTTGTACTTCCCATTGGGTTTCCGCTTCCTCGTTCTGAGGCTTCTGCGCCGCTGCTTGTGTATCCTCTTTCATGGCCTCTGCTTGTGGTTGTTGAATCTCTTATAGTATCGATGTAGAGTTCACCGGTATCATCTTTGGGGATGGGATCTCGTCGATATCAATGATCTCCGGTTGTTTCTACTCATTTTCTTTCAGTGGTCCTCGTGACCTAGTTTGAACCCTAGTCGGTCTGGTTGTCTGGCCTGGTTCTGTGGGCTTCGGTGGTGCCATAGTGGTGACTATCGAACATTTGTTGAGTTTGAATGACTTTGGTGAGCTCTGTGGTCTCTCTTTGTTCGTTATGGTTGATGTGGCTCTCTCTATGTTCTCCTTTCGTGAATAGACTAGTTTCTTATGTGCTCGCATGTTGTATGGGATTGTCATGAAGCTTGTCGAGGACGCTTCCTCCATGATGCGATTAATGCACCATAACTGTGGGTTTAATGCATCTACGGCAGTTTCGTACTTTCCATTATGCTTACTTTTTTGTTTCCAATTGGTCTGTTTTATGTGATGTTCCATCAGTCCTTACTGTGCTTTAATTTCTCTTAGTGTTGTCCTGTCATACTGCTTTTGTTGACTTTCCGTTTCCCGCTCATTTTTCTTTGGTATGTAACCGTTGTCCTTGCCTTTGTTGAATTCATGTTTCAAATGTTATGTGGCCTTTCTATATCTGGCGTGCTTCGGGCTTTTTAGTTTTGTTTCCTCTTTTGTTCTCTATTTTGATTTTTTATTTTTTTATTTTTCTTTTTTTTTACTGAGCGGTGGGTGGTCGACTGTCCGTGTACAGCTTCAGTCGGCTCCTGTTGATCATTCCTCTGAGGTCTACGCCTGCTAAATCTCTTAACTACACAGCCCCTCTGTATGTTACAGATTTTACCTCGTATGGTCCTAACCAATGCATTCTCAGCTTGCCTGGGTGCTGAAACGATTTGTTGTCATAGAGAAATACTAGATCTCCTTCCTTGAACGTCTTCTTCTTGATGTGTTGATCGTGCCAAGCTTTGTCTCTGGATTTTTACACTTGTTGATGGAATCCTGATAGGATTCATTCTTCCTCCATTGACAATAGTTGATTCATTATTTCATGTATTATGCCTCATTCGGTCATTTGTGTGATAGCTGCTACGCGTAAGCTGGGTACTAAAAATTCTAATGGCACTACTGCTTCTTGGCCATAGACTAGTTTGAATGGTGTGTGCCCTGTCAACCTTTTGCATGTCGTCCTATACACCCATAATATTGTTGGTACCTTGAGGTCCCAGTCATCTCTATTGACGTTATAGATCTTTGTCAGTGCGTTCTCGAGAATTTTGTTGAAGGCTTCTACTGTGTCGTTTGCCTGTGGATGATATGGTGTGCTCTTCTAATGATTAACTTCAAACTCTTCAAGCATCACGCAGGTGGTGTTGTTTATGAAGTGTGTGCCTTGGTCGCTCATCAAAACTCTTGGGCACCCGAATCTGGTGATTATTTGTTCAAATAATAAGTGTTCAGTTGTCTTTGCACTGTAGTGTTTTATTGGTGCGGCTTCCGCCCATCTTGTTAGGTATTCTGTCGCGGTGATGATGTATCTTTCCCCTGTTCTTTTGGTTGGTGGGTTAATTGGTCCCACAAAGTCTATTGCCCATTTATCAAATGCATGTAATGTCACTTGTGGTCGTAATGGAATATCATCCCTTCTATTGGGTTTTCCTACCCTTTGACAGACATCGCATCTCTGACAGTACTCTTTTGAGTCTTTGTGGATCGTTGGCCACCATAGTCCTGCACGGAGTACCTTCTGTGCGGTAGCTTTTCTTGCATAATTCCATCCTGCCATTCCCTAGTGGGATTTTGCTAAAATTCGTGGTCGTTCGTGCTCTAACACGTACCTTTGCAAGATGTTATTTGCGCCCATCTTGTATAGATGTCCTGCGATCAGTTGATAATCAGCTGCGTGGACTACCAGGTGTTTCTTCTGTGCGGTGGTATATTCTTACGGTGTGGTACTTGTGCTCAAGTAATGGATGATCTCTGCGAAGTAGTCATCATCAATCTATACTGATAATAATTGTGCATCCGAAAAGTTGTCTTCTAAGTTCGTGGGTTCTTCTCCATTGGTGACCCATGATAGGTGGTCAGGTCCTGGATTCATTTTTCCTGGTTTGACTATTACTTCGAAGTCAAATTCTTGAAATAACAATAACCATCGACAGATTCTCCCCCCCAACACTGGCTTGTTGACTAGGTATTTCAGGGCTGAGTGATCTGTAAACATCTTAAAGTGTTTCCCCAATAGGTAATGTCTAAACTTCTACAGTGTGTAAACCATAGCTAGGCCTTCTCTTTCCGTCGTGTTATAATTATGTTCTGAGTTTGATAGTTTTTTGCTTGAGAACGCTATTGGGTGATCCAAGTCTCCTGCTCCTGGTTGCACTAAGATAGCTCCAAGTGTTATCGTTGATGCATCTACATGCACATGGAATGTCTTTTCCCAGTCTGAAAATACTAATATTGGTGCAACAACCATGTTTTCCCTTCAAAGTGTCCAGACCATGTTGACACGCGTCATTCCATTGATATTTTGTATCTTTCCTTAGCAGCTTTTCCATTGGTGTTGTGATCTGCACATAACCTTTGATGAATTTCTTGTAGTATCTGGTGTGTCCTAATGTTGCTCTTAACTGGAAGACTGTTTTTGGTGCTGGTAAGTTCACAATGACTGCGATCTTTGTCGGATCCACTAGTAAGCCTTGTTTGCATACTATGTGGCCCAATAGTATCCCAAACGGTGTTCCAAATATGCATTTCTTGATATTCAGTGATATCTAGCACTGTCTGGATCGTTCCAACATTAGTCGTAACACTTCCACATGGTGTTTCAACAAATTGTAAACTGTCCAATCATCCAGGTATACTTCGAGAAACTGGTGGATGAATTCCTTAAATGTTGTGATGACCACTCTGGAGAATATGGCGAGTGCATTCTTTAGTCCAAACAGCATGACTTTATACTGATAAGATCCCCATTATGTCACAAACGTGGTCTTGTGTCTATCCTCCTGTGCTATCTTAATCTGATGGTAACCTGAGAATCCATCAGTGAATGAGTAAGCTTTGTGTCCCCCCACATTCTCTAAGACTTCATCCATAAATGGTGTAGGGAATGGGTCGTGTAGGCATGTATAATTCAACTTCCTCAAGTCGACGCATATCTTGATCCCTCTTTCTTGTTTCTTGTCCTGTACTACCATCGGGCTTATCCATTCCGATTCCTCAACTAGTTCGATGATGTCGGCTTCGAGCATCCTATCGATCTCATCTTTAACTTTATGTTTATAAATGGGGTTTAGTCTATAAGGTCGTTGTTTAATAGGTCGCGCGTCGGATATGAGTGGTATCTTCATTTCTCCTAATTCTCCGGCTATACCCTTCATCTCTGTAAATGTTGTGGGAAAAAGGTCGCTATATTCACGCAACAATTATGTGATGGTTTCTAAGGTCTGCTCATCCCAGTAATCTCCAATGCTAGCTATTTTGTGTTGCTCGACGGTTCCGATGTTAACCTTCTTTATCTTGATTGGCCTGGAAATGACTTCGGATTCTATGGGTGGTCCCTCCACATCTTTTTCACCTTAGACTTCTTCAATCTAAATATCGTGTGGGTCATCTTCGTCTGGTGCTTCCTCCTGTACATGGTAACATGACAGTAGTTCCTTGACTGTCTGCTTATTCCATTGTTGTTCTTTTGTGATAGTTTCTATTTCTGGTTGTTTGATGAATATTACTCCTCTTATCCATTTAAGGGTTGCATCTATGTTGGGGTTCTCATGCTCGAATGAGAAAGTGACTCCGAAGTTCTGCCGCAATATTCACCATGTTGTAGTTCCTTTGCACAATTCTTGGTCTATGTACTAGTTCGCTGGTATGCCCTCTAAAGTGTGTATGAAGTGATGAGGCCATTCCTCAGGTGGTGTCATTTTCCATAGAATTTTGCACTCCTCCAAGTGTTTCGTTGGTGTTCCTAGTCCTTCATATTTCCGTTGTTTGTTATCTTCTTATTCTTCATCGAACCGTATGCGCAGTAATCGCTTACATTGATACCAGTTTGTGATAGTCTCCTTCTGTGTGCCCCACTATCTTGCGGTTGTGGCCTTGAGTTCTAAATCCAGTGCTTGTAGTCTCTGGTTCTCTAATACATCATCTTCATATTGTGTCAAGAATGTTTCCAAATCATTTAGTCCGTGGAAACTAGGTGGTTCTCTGATTTCTATGCCTATCCACCGTACTGCACGGTCTATTCTTGAACATCTTCTCGTGGATACTTCGTGTAGTCTCTGCTGCCAGTTTTCTAAACTAGTGTCTAAGTTTGTTGTGCATGAAGTAATGCTCTGTCAACTGAGCACCCCGTCTGCAGTTGGGTTTACATAATCCTCATCGCGTGCAGTTGTTCTGTACAATTGGCCGATCTCCTCTAAGTCCAGGCAAGTGGGTTCTACGAACCTCTCCCCTTCTAATGGATCGAGTGGTGCTATGACCCTGTAATCTCTAGATTCAAATGTCATTTTTCTTGTTTTTAAGTTAATTATGGCCTGGTTGTCAAACGCTCAATCCAGACCAAGTAGTGTCAGGTACGATGTTGTGCCATCTACTATTTCAATGACTTCAACACTCCATCAAGATCTACTGTTACTCCTTTTCAGTCTACCTATTGGTAGGACTCTATGTTGGTTTGCTAGTTTTAATTGGACATTTGAGTATCACAATGTTGGCTCTCCCATGCATTGTCAGGTCTTCTTTGGTAGTACATTCACTTCGGATCCTAGATCTAGTATAATGTCTCCCATATTGAAATCCCCAATGTTAGCATTTAGTCTAAATTCCCTACTTGTTCTTCTTCGAGTGTGGAGGTGATTGACGGTTTTTGGTTCTAGCTTTTCTTTCGTCTCGCTACTACATTTCTCTAGTATGTTTTGCAATATTTTCACAAATGAAGGATCACTTAGTACTTTTACACATGATTGCAAAAAGTCTTTGATAGTACTTACTTGTCCCTTGGGTTTCATTCTGTTGTTATGATCCAACGATGGTGGCATCTCATACTCTGAGACTTCCTTGACTGGTTGCGCAGTTGAATTCGACGTTGTGTCATCCTTCTGAAATTCTTGTCTAGCTTCCCTAAAAGTCTCATTTTATTTAAGCGCGTCGAACTGCTTCTTGGGGTTAGTGTTCTTCTTGATATATTAGTTTTGTGTTGGTTCCTGTCGAACTTCGTCATTTCATGTTTTCGTTCCTCCACGAGTGAATATGTTGATGTTTCGTCTGTCATCCCTTGCTTCGGCTGAAATCCACTGAACATTCTGATTGTTTTGGTTCCTCTTTTCATGAATCTTTACTAGTAGTGTTATACATTCCTCTGTATCGTGGTCCGATGCGTGATAATACATACAAGTCGTTGGCGACAGTGGACATTCCCGTGCATAATGTTCTGGTTATTGACAATTGTGACATGTGACTGGTCCTCTGCCATGTCTGAAACCTCCTCTGGCTCATCCTCCTCCTCGGTAGCCTGCGCAATCACCTCTCAGCGCGTTATACCGTGGTGCCTGATTATACTACGCGATATTGTACTGGGGTTGTGCCGGGTTGTATTGCAGTTGCACATTATTGTAGGGTTGTTGTGCTATATTATACTGCTACTGCGCAGTGTTGTATGGGGATAAGTCTTGGTTGAACTAGGGAGTTGCTTGCCCAGTCATCATTTCGGCATGTACTCTATATGCATCTGATGTTCTTTCCTGCATCAGCTCCATAGTTCTGCAATATTTGTCGGCGTGGCCCACTAACTTACAAAAGGTGCAATATGAATTCTTTGGAATGGTCTCGTATTTATCCATCATCATGCAGTGGTAAGGGTCGTGACCCGGTTTCTTGCATATTTCGCACCATAATCATCCCTGTGGTGGTGGGTTTGGCATACATGTTTCCATATATTGTACGAATGTTGGGCATTTGTTCTTTTTGTGTTCTTCCGTTCTACATGTGGTGCACCAAACAACTTTTCGTTTGTCCTTGTTCTTATTCTAGTTCAACTGAAATGTCAGATTCTTCAAATCCTCCTTCAATTCCTCGATATTTGGGTCCATATGCTGGTACTGATTCTCTTCCAGTTGCAAGGTTGCCTGCAAAGCCTCTGCCTACGTCTGAAACTTTTGTTGTCGTAAGGGATATTTTAGATGTGGTAGTAGTGAGTTGACAAACAGGTGTCGGTGTTGCATCTCGGTCATAGGGTATTTTAACTTTCCCTTTAGTCGCTTGAATCTCTGGTCAATCTCCCATACAGACTCTCCTAGTTTATGTCTTATCTCAATCATCTCGTTCATGTACTGGTCCTCTGAGCTTGGCTTCTGGAACTCATTAATCAGTAGATTCTTAATGTTTGCCAGTGTCCTCGTCGTCTTAGGGGCATTGTTTGTGTCTAGACTCATGTACCAGTCTAGTGCGTGGTCTCTTAGCGTGATCACTAACTACGTGAGTTTGGTATCTTCATCAGTGATCTGTTTTGCCTCCCAGATCTTTGCACAAATGAACAAGTGCTTCTCAGGATCTTTTGTTGCTTCTCCTCAAAATTCTGGTAATATTATAGTGGGATCGTGTCCTGCCATTCTAAATATTGAACTGCTACCTCCGTCATGTGGTTTAGATACTTGACTATGATGCTTGAAATGGCTCCTCCATTTGTTGCTCCTATGATAGATGTACTTCTTGTTGTCGGACTTCCTCCGAACTTCAGTTGTCTAAACGGTGGTGTTCTCTTTGGTGCATTAGTCACACATGGGTTTATGGGTTCCACACTGACATTAATATGGATAGGATGCCTGCCTTCTCCTCCCATTTTTGGTCCTCTTGTTTTCCTCTCATAAGTTGCATTCAGGATTTCCTTAATCTGCTCCACAACCTGGAGATTCTCTACCTCTTCCTCATCCCTGGCCAAGCCCTCCCTCGCGGCTACGACTCTCTTCTTGGTATTTACCTTATAATGGTAGGGTACTCTGCTACGCGTCATTCTCGATGATGCCAAGATCCACTAAAGTTGGTCGTCATCCATCAAGATTGGGTCCAAGAGTTCCTCCTCCTTCTTTCCTTTATCCTCACCTTCTTCCATTTATCCTCTCTCTGTCAGTGCTTCCCCCCATGCACGCAGGGAAGTCTAGCTATCTGATTCCATTGTCATTACACCTTTGTTATATAACAATATTTTAATAGAAGTATACAGTGATCGAATGTACCTTCCTCAAGGTCTGCATATAAATTCTTGCTCTGTTGTGTTGTATGACTTCGCTGTGTCGACTGCAAACTCTGTGATGAAGCCTACCACAATACTGTCAAGCCAAAAGTCGACTGTGCAGGTGAATTTGTTGTTCACCTGCTATAACTGCTCAACTTGTACTGGGGTCCAATCTAGTTGTCGGATCCGGTTCCTCGCATGGTTGTCTTTCAACCTTAGTATCCACTCCTGCAGTAGGTGGGGAAAATCACAGAAAAAGACTTCGTGTAAATCTGTAAACACGTATTTATCCAAATATTTGTGAGGTGTGATGCTAGGGTTTCTATTGTCTTTCTGGGAAAACTCTAGCTCTTTGGTTCTCAACCAACCTTCGATTTCTGCTTTCGTGGGGTTCCAAGGTCCCAACATCCCCTTCTAATGGATCATTGTTCTTTTGTTTTTCTCATTCGTTTCTTGTTCACTCTATCTCGCCTACTCAATCCTCTCTTGTTCCTCTTAACACGACAACGAAACCATTTGTTGGTTATCCTTTATTCTTTGGTCAGTCTTCTTGATGTATCTATCTGATTTATTGACCCAGGGTTCATGTCATTCGGGTTTCCAACAAAGCCTCTAAAATTATCAGCCCTCTTGGTAAACCAAAACGCAACACAGTACACGGAATGCATTGTGCAGTCTCACCCGAGATAGCTTTAAATGGGTGGTTGTAAGACTCAGATGTTTACAGCCTAGGATTGAGTATGAGATAGGGGTTTTTTAACTAGAGCCATGCACTACAAACTATGAAGGTAATCTACCTATTCCTCACGGGTACATATTTCCATTTCACAGGTTACTCCCCGAGCAACATATTTGTATTCCATGACAATGTATTAACTCATTTATTAAGCATAACAATAACTTCTCAAAGAAAGTAAAGAGATCCATACATTCATCACATTACATAGTTATTACCGTGGTTCACCCCCCCCCCCCCCCCGGGCTACGTCCACAAAGATTTAGCTCTTGGCTCTTTTATTATGGCAATTTTGCATCTCTGGCGTCGCGTGCTTACAATTCCCCTCTTATGGGTAAGATCTATATGAGGCGAACTAGATCGCACCAAACTCTACAGCCTGCAAACTAATCCTCAGATCTACCTTCTCTCCTTCGTTCTAGATCAACAGCTTACAAAAATGGTACATAACAGTATGCATAACACCATCATTCATGTATTACTCTACTGGAACGGTATAGGAACCCGAACCCTTACAAAACAGTAAACTTACTATAAAAACGCCAACCTAATATATAAAACTCAATCAACCAACAACCTCTATATGATACCTTTGTATCTATATTTATACATTTTGGGCTCTTCAGCCTTCTTACCAAAAATTACCAAAACCCTAACCCTGCCGACGTTAGGTCTTCCTCCCATGCACGTGTGTTGTTCTTCCTCCAACTGTCGCTTTCCTTATGCATGCTTTCTTCCATGCGTGTGTGTTGTTCTTTCTCTGGATGTTACTTCTATTTTTGCATGCTTTCTTTCCCACGATCGTCCTTCTTTCCACTTCGGCCTAGTGCCAACACATCACATTTGCCAAGGCTCTAGAATCTAACTTACAATTATTCAAATAAAAACCATTTATGCCCAAATAAATATAAAAAGGAGGAGCCTCTTCTCCCTAGCTCCAATGATACATAGTATTTAGGATTAGCGAAGGATCACTTTCTCCTTCTTGTACCTTTAGTGCCTTCAAAACTTCTCTTATCACAGAAGGAATATTGCACATCTCCACCACAGGCACTGACATATTCATCTTTCCCATCATGCATGGTACATATTTATTTAGGTGAAGCTCATCATCTATCAGTGCAGGCTATGGAAGTAAGTCACAAACTGGAGGTGAAGATACTTCCTTTGTTATTTCAGGTGGTGGGACCTACACTTTGTTTCTTCTTGAGTCTATCAGAATTGCCTTCTTTCTCAACTTGTCCTTCGAGTCTTCATCCATTTGGTTCAAGACTTACAACCAAGCTTGTCTAGCTGCCCTCTTCCTCATCTCTTTAAGTTTTTCTTCAATGATGTAAATGCATTCATCATCCTGAAGAGTGAAAATTGTATTAATGAAGTTTAACATGTCCATAGTGCTTGGATCTTCTTCCTCTTTCATTTGTCTCGGACACTCATGTCCCGTATGACGTTCCTAATAGGGAAAATACCATGGTGATCTTTCCATGTTGACCATCCCAACAAGATCCAAGGTGTCAGGTACCTTTTCCTCTTGTGGTGGCCTTGGTATCGAACCTATGTTTTCGCTCAGTTGCCTAATAAATTGAGGTCTTGAAGCATAATGATGCCTTTCTAAAGTTGTTGACCTATTCATTATCTGACTTTGTATTTGGACAAATTGGGCATTCATTTGATCAAATTTATGAACCAAGAGTGATTGGATCATGTACACTATCAGTTGAATTCTTTGTCTTAGGTTCTTCTTTGACATGAGGGAACTGAAAGGGCTCAATATTTGAGTTGACAAGATGGTCTTCAATTTGAGCACTATACTCTTTGGCTTTTGCCAAATTTTTAGGCATCTTTTCCTTTAGAAAAAAAACAATTTTTCCTTCAAAAGAATTCAAGTAAAGGAGGAGGACTACTGCTTCTAGTGGGCATAAATCCTTCGGGATTTGACTGTGCAAGTTGTCAAATATAGTATCAAAATCCTTCATTGTTTCGTTCTCCTTTCTTTTGATTTGATTGAATTGCATTAATAGCATTCCACTATCCTTGTTTGTTGTCTATCTACCTTTGAATAACTTAGCGAAAACTTCATAGGATGCCAAGTGATTGCCAAGAAATACTTTATACCACTTCTTAGCATCTTCATCAAGAGACATAGTTAATAGCTTCATTGGGACATCTCCATGTTCTATGTCATTATCTTCCATGGCCACACCGATAGCTTCAAGGTGTTCTTCAATTGGACAATTTTTTTCTCGATGAACTTTGGAAACCATTTGTGAGATTCTTTGGGCATGGTATTGGAATGCCCAAGGATGGTGGCCATATTCAATGGCTTGTAAAGGCTACCAACCCAGGGACGAGCCATTAGAGCGAGGGGAAGATTACCTTGAAACAAGATTTTGACAACAGGAAATTGTGAGGAGGCCTTCTTCGGTACACCTTGGAAGGATTGAATCTTCCTTGGGGAAGGGTTTTAGGGAAAGGTGGGTTCTTAGTTTGTGGAGTCACCATATGACTTTGAAAAATTCATCAAAGGGAAGAGGATGGAACTTCCCTCAAGTGGAGTCGTTAGGAAAGCTAGAGGAAAGGATTTGGGATAACTTGTCAAGTGTTGTTAAGGATCAGAAAGGATTCAAAATCCTCCCCAACAATGGCGCGAAAAATGTTATCACGTAGTTTTTAGTTTAGGCAAAGCCCAACCCAAGCCACAATTGTGTGTGACACAACTAGGAACACCTATCATTGTCACCTTAATAGAATTCCCCCTCAATTTAGTGAAGGAAAAGTCCAACACAAGGGAGGTTTCCCTGGTGACCCTAGGGGGATTTCGATGGGATAAGCAAAGAGCTTGGAAAATGCCCCTATAGGTCAAGGTCAAGGATGGGAAAGAGGCTTGAGAAAAGGTCATATGAGATAGTAAATTGTTGCCAAGGTTGTGTACCTACAAAACAATGTTAGACATGCCTGGAACAAGACAATATATGATGATTAAAGCCTAAAAACCAATGGGGAATCAACAAGAAATGTTGTTGTCCCAAAATTGCAGCAATGTGGAAATATATATCAACAGTAAATAAGTTACGACAACTTCAAATTAAACCACCAAAATCAAGTATATGATGTTGGAAAATAAAGCTAACAATTAGTAGACAATTTCAAATATTTAAACCAAGACTTTGATAGAAAAATAGGGTTGTTATTGAGTGTTATCAACAGATTTTTATAACAGCCTTATGGTTGTAGCAAAATTTTTCAACATCATCAAGTTCTAACCACTAAAATCAGCAAGCAATCTGCCCAAACAACAACTCTTAGACAATAGATCAATTATGACAACTTGCAAGTAAATTTCAGCGGTAGAAAAGTGAGTAGAGAGGAAAATAGAGTGAGTTTGTTACAACCCTATTGGTTGTAGATAAATGTTTCTTACAACAGCTAGATTACTTGGAAAAACAATATGCCCTTAGGGCATAAGATAGCTTAAAGCATGTAGAAATAAATTCCACACTTGAACAATTCAATCTCCTTGAAATCACGTTTACCAATGCAACAATATTCAATCTCCAATGCAAAAATATTAGTGCCTTGTATATTGGGTTATGGAGTCTCTTATTTATGAGCTAGGGTTAGTTACCCATCATGAAGCAAGACCCATTGTCCTATGTGGGCCAAGCTGGTGTGGTGGTCATTGTTGTTGTCGACCAATGGTGATGTGTGGTGAGAGGAGGGGCTTTGCCTGCTCATCTAGCTCTCTCCACTCCATGCGTTTAACCTGCAGTCCTCAAGACATTATCTCCTTAGTTACCTCTAGCCTATGGGGGTGACACAAATCATCCTCATCGTTTTCAAAAAGAGCACCTGGTTCAGGATGTTGAGCCAGGTGCAAGGCTAGATCACATCCCTTGATTATGTGAGAAGTTGTTATCGTGAAATCGTGTTTTTGAATTTTGGAAAGCCAATGTGAAAGTTTTCCTGAAAGATGTGTTTGAGAAAGAAAAAACTTGACAACAGGGAAAGGGACTTTTACATGTGTGTGCTTACCTAAGATATAATGGTGAAATTTTTCAATAGCTTTCACAAGACCATATGTATGTTTTGTTAGAATATAATGGATGTGCTCGTTTTACCATTGACAATATCGCTATTGTCACCCAACCATAGGCCGAAGCCACCCTCCGAGCACCTTAACCTTGACAGAGAATCACTCTGAAATCAAACTCTAGGCTAGATAGCCAAACAAAGGGTAGTGCACCTTTCCCCAAGGATAGTGCACCAACAAGAGATGATCAGATAGTCCAAACCCTAACCAAGAGATAGTCCAAGCCAAACGTGATCTTCTAGCTACAGCAGCTTAAATGACATCTCTCCTCCAAACATGCGCACCAAACTGGGCACTGCAGTGCGCACAAGTGCTACTCTGCAATTCTAAGACTACCCTGCCAGAATGAAGACTGGCCTCCTGTATTTATACTAATTCTGGCTAACTACCTGGGCTGACTTCTCATTCCGGGTATCTGTCTGTTCAGTATATATTATTTCTTCTGACCGACTTCTTCTCTTGGAGGCTAATAACCTAACACAAATTATCCTTTTGAGCCGACATGTTTTCTAGGGTTATTAGCCAACTCATTAGGGTTTCTTCTTGTTTCCCAGAATATTCTATTATCGTCAGGTTTAAACGTGGAGGTAAATACCTCCCGCAACTACCATAATATCAACACTCCCTCCTAGCTAGGGAGGTATTATAAGTAATGGTCTTGAGCACAAACATACCATTCACCCGATAGCATCAACATAGTTGTATAGACTATCTCATGACTAGATCATGAGCACCATCATTACCATGAGTGTCATCGGTTGTACCATCTCTCGGAACCATACTCTATCTGAGTAATCAGAAATGATGCTCACTCCACAGAGTGACACAAGAGCCATTCTTCTAATCTAGAAGAATAAATGTTTTGAACTATTTTCTGTCTTGGGAAAACTCTGTTCATTGATCATTCATCTAGCTGATAATCATTTTCAACATTGCTCATAGTCTTCAAGGAAATCAGAACAATATCATTCAATAGAACACAACTGTGTCTATCCATAGTAGTACACAACTACAATCTAGTGGTACACTACCACACCAAGTAGCACACAGGTACTTGATCAGTGACGTATAGTCACAAACAGTGGAACACATCCACCACAGTAGTATACATCTACTGTCTAGAGACATACATTCTTCATAACAATCATCTGATATCAACCTGCACAGAAACAATGTTATGATATAAACTGAATCATTTGAGCCATTCTTCCACTCACATCCGTGATATCTTGGAAGAGCATCTACCCTCAAAAAGGTAAGACATCAATGAAAAGATATATGGACTATTCTTCTCAAGCAAGGAAGAATAACTGTCTTGATTTCTGAGCCTGGACCATTCCCCACCCTAGGCCATTCTTTCGACACTAGACAAAGTGTAACCTGGAGAGAATGAGTCTTCCCTAAGGAATGTTTGTCCTTGATTGTTGAACCTGGACCATTCCTCCGCCACTAAACAAAGTGCAACCTGGAGAGAATGAATCCGCCCTAAGGAATGACAGTCTAAACCATTTCCCATGTTAACTACAAGAGGAAATGTTTGTCTTGCACCAACCTCCAAAACAAACCATTCCTCATGTTAACCACAATGAGAAATCGATGTCCGGGGAGGCAGGCCAGTCTTCTTGAGTAACCCTCAAGAAGAGAGACTACCCTAAACCACTCCCCATGTTAACCATAATGGGAAGTCATTGTCTATGGTACATCATCAATCTGGACCATTTTTCGAACTGGAAAATGTCTGTCCGTCAGAAATATCAATCCACTTTATGAACTGGAAAGAATCTGCTCATCCTAGACCATTTTTCGAACTGAAAAATGATTGTCCATCAATCAATAATACATCAGTGCTCCCTCCCAACCTAGGAGTCATCTCTTCCTTTTTCAATAAGGAAGTCGTCTCCACGAGCTCTAGCTTGAGTATGCAAACTCTTTCATCTTGAACAGAAGTGTTATCAAAATGTCTGCTTATCTGCTCATATGTGGAGATATGTATTGGAGAACCACTTTCTCCTTTTTGGACTTCATCACAGATAATGTAATGCTTGATTTCAAATGTACTTGGGTTTGGAAGACTGGTCTTCTCTGAAATCTTTATGTAGCTCTAATCAATAAAGTATATTATTGTTGGAAAACTGGAACATATCCATGTGGCACTTCTTCTGTCATCATGAGATCGGATCTTCTGAGTAATCATCTTGATACAATATCTCTGTTATAGAAAATATTCACCACGCTTCTGTTGTGTACTAGAAGTTCTCCACCAAGTTATCTTCTTCCATCTGCATACAAGGGTCTCTTTCTAGTATGCCTCAAAGTCTTGAGATTGCTCTTCATATGCTCTTTATTCAATTGCTCTGGAGTACATTCTTTGCATTCATCTGATGTAGAACTTCAACCCATGGATATTGTGGATGATATAAATACTCATGTAGAGGTATGTCTGGTTTACTGGAACAAGTACAATCGTCATAGTCTTCTCCCTCCATCTGGGAGAGCCTCTAGTTATGGATCTTGCAATGCTTGCATATATACATTGTTCTTCATCACAACTTTCAATTCCTCTACTTGATTTCTTTTAGTGAGTTCATATCAGGCTGGTAATCTTGTGATTCTTAATGACTGGTTGTTCTGGATTCCCTTTATTTCTTGGAATCTTCATGTTCTTCCTAATGTTTTTCTTTAGCTCTTGGGTCCATGGAGTTTCTTATAGATTCCAATGCATGAAGATTCCACTTCTTCCTTTCATCATAGAATCATGGATGCGGATGGACAACTAGGGATACTTTAAGGCTTCTCTTCGAAGAAGGCTTCTTCTGAGGTTGAACTGAACTCGTGCTATCTTTCATAGTTGCTACCATGGATCTTCAATGGATCATAGGATTAGCTCCCTCCTAATCCTTGCTTCATGTATGAGTGCATATAATCGGCTCCCTCCCTCTAACAGAGTCCACGCTTCCATCTGCATCCTTATTGTCTTCTACAATATATAATCGGCTCCCTCCGTCTAACAGAGTCCACGCTTTCTTCTTATTGTCCTCTGTAAAACGTCCTAAGTCTTTCTCCAATTTTCTCTCGATTGTTGACTTTGCTTCTTCTAGGTCTCTTCATGATTGATTCTAATTTCGACTTATCTTGTAATAGCTTCCACATGATTTGTTTGATGTATCTTTTCATGTGTATTATCTGACTTGTATAATGATAGTAATCCTTATCTTTGTTGTTCTTCCATAAGTATAGTTCTTCTTGGAACATATTATCTTTTAAGAGATAGATATACAAGATATGTACAGAGACGATGCAAACAAGATATGTACAAGAAATAAGAAGAGTATCGTTACCTTCAGAAGAAGAAGTCTCTTTCATCCTGCTTAGTCTTCTTTGTAGGTTCCTTTTCTTCGACAACTGATGCTTCGTGTTTCTCCTTCCTTTTATTTAGCTCGGGACAATGACTCTTGTAGTGACCATACTTTCAACAGTTGAAGCATTGTATTTCTGAAATATCTTTCTCTTGATTTGTCTTCCTCCTTGAACCAAAATTCCTTTTGTTCCTGAAATTCTTGAATCTTGTTGTGAAGGCTTGATCATCGTACTTCTTTCGGGGTTTCTCTTTTGCACTGATCCTAGATTCTTCTTGATCACAACAAGTCCAAAGTTCTTCAAATGTAGGATACTCCTTCCTTGTGTTCATGCTTGCGGCAAATGCATCCCACGTCTTGGGAAGACCATTGAGTACTATGTTTACCAATTCCTTCTCTGAAATGATTTCTTCGATAGCTTGTAGTTGATCTCTTAATTGAGAGATATCATAGAGTATGATGTTATGTTGTCATCATCATTCATCTTCATGTCACAGAGCTCATTCTTCAGACTCATTATTTGTCCAATGTTTCTAACTGAGAAGAGGTTTGTTAGGGCATCGTACATCTTCTTCGATGAGTCAAGATGGGAGATGTAGGGTATCAAGTGGTCTTTTATAGATTCCACTATGATACTCATAGCATTGATGTCACCGTCTTTGAACTTCTCCATAACTGCAACATTTTGTGGTTCCTTCTCTTTTCCTTCTTCAAACTCTGGTTTCACGATCTTTCCTTTCACGATATCCAACACTTTATTCTTAGCAAGGATGAGTTCAATCCTTGTCTTTCATGCTCTTAAGTTAGAAGCCCCATCTAACTTTTTTTCTGACTTCATAGAGTAAGTCATGGCTTCTTTGACTTGGTCAACCCTAGATTTGATCAAAAACTCAAACTTAACGTCTTGGCTTGCTGAGAGTACCAGGAGATGCGCTAGGCTAGGGCGCACTGATGTATTCGGAGATTAGGTCAATCCCTTCACTTAAGGTGTCTCAATGAGAGGATTAGGGTTTCTGCAGCTGCACCTGCTACTAACCCTAGTGGCAGTGCTTTGGTGATTGCTCCTGCTAGAAACCCTAGCGACAATTCTTCAATGAGCTTAATATCCTTCTGGCTATGTTTCCTTACAGCGGCTAGACTGAATAAAGGAGGTGTGGGCCCATAACCTATTAGAATATAATGGATGTGCTCATTTTACAATTGACAATATTTCTATTGTCAACCAACCATAGGTCGAAGCCACCCTCCGAGCACCTTAACCTTGACAAAGAATCACTCTGAAAGCAAACCCTAGGCTAGATAGCCAAAAAAAAAGGTAGTGCACATTTCCCCAAGGATAGTGCACCAACAAGAGCTGATCAGATAGTCCAAACCCTAACCAAGAGATAGTCCAAGACAAACGTGATCTGCTAGCTGCAGCAGTTGTAATGGCAGCTCTCCTCCAAACCTGCGCACCAAACTGGGCACTGCAGTGTGCACAAGTGTTGCTCTACAATTTTGAGACTGCCCTGCCAGAATGAAGACTGGCCTCCTGTATTTATAGTAATTTTGGCTAACTGCCTAGGCCGACTTCTCATTCTGGGTATCTGTCTGTTCAGTATATATTATTTCTTTTGGCCGACTTCTTCTCTTGGAGGCTAATAACCTAATACAAATTATCCTTTTGAGCCGACTTGTCTTCTAGGGTTATTAGCCAACTCATTAGGGTTTCTTATTGCTTCCTGGAGTATTCTATTCTCGTCAGGTTTACACGTGGAGGTAAATACCTCCTGCAACTACCATAATATCAACATGTTTTTCAATTAAAGTATATTTAAATTCATCGTCAGATAAACTTTAGCTCATGTAAGTGTAGAAATATCAATACAAATTAAGTATTTCCTGCGATTCTCCTGATCTAACAATTATATACCATTGTTAAATATAGAATCGCTTCTACTAATATACTTGTGGAAATTAAACCACGATCACAAAGTGAAATATCAAGAACACATAACACAGAAGTTTTGTCGGGAAAGCGTAAAGCTAAAAACCCCACTATCATATATTATGTATATCATGGATCATGAAACAATCTCATACAAAACTCTAATCCAAGAGCTCTCAGTACAATACAATCATCTCACACTGTCATACAAAAATTGACAAATTCATGTGCCAATATTCTGTCTACAGACAGCCTGCCTCCTCTGCACAATCCCTGCAATTAGAATTCACACAATGAATTCGAATTACCTAGTTTGCACATGCTCATGAGCATATCCACTGCATGTGTGATTGCAAGAGTGCACTTCACTCAAATCAAAACCGATAGCCAAACTGTCCCTTTCACATGTTATCTCAACTAGGTCTCCACTGGATCTGACATGCATGTAGTTAACTGTGGTGAATCTTCAGTTGCATGTGAGTTCACTAATTTGAATTAATTAATAATTAATTCACTAAACTCTCACTAGTGTAAGTTCAGTTACAACTAGTACAATTGGGATTAACTCACTTAACTGAGTTAAACTACTTCACAACTCTCATAACTACACTTATAACTCTGTTACAACTTCAAGTCACCTCCATGTCTTACCAGTCAACCCTTGAACTAAAATTTCCTATAGTTAACTGATTTTCCATTTCAGTTAATTATTTCAAGTAATTATGAGATAATAGATTAATATTTATTGTCCAATTTATTTAAGGGAAAAGTAAATTTTACACATGTTTCTTGTTGACTTTTCAACACTCCCTGTCAACAAGAAAGGGATTATCCTTCACCCCAATCCTGTCTCTATGATATTCGAATTTGCTCCTGGTGAGCGCCTTCGTCAGAATGTCTGCATCCTGATATTCCATAGGAATGTATTGAAGCAACATGATCTTCCGCCGCACACAATCTCTGAGATGATGATACCAGATATCTATATGCTTAGATCTATCATGAAACACAGGATTAATCGAGAGTTTAATGCAACTCTGATTATCACAATGAATCAATGTCGGATCTAAATGAGAACCAAACAAACCAACCAAGATCTTTCTCATCCAGATAGCCTCACATGCAGCTTGACTCGCTGCCATGTATTCCGCTTCCGTTGAACTAAGTGCCACAGATCTTTGTTTCCTGCTGTACCAAGAAATAGTTGTAGATCCGATACTAAATATCCCCCCTCATGTGCTCTTTCTATCCATTGGTTTGCCCGCCCAATCTGCATCCGTGAAGCCATGCAACTTCACCTCATCCGTCTGTCTGTACCATAATCCATACTCAGATGTGCCCTTCAGATATCTCAGGACATGCTTACCCGCCTTCCAAAAGAGTTTGGTAGGCTTAACCATCACTTG
>ML781534.1:408789-427573 GCA_009831015.1 Picea engelmannii | reverse complement strand
TTTGCAGAGTTATGCTGTTGGAAAGCCAAACCAAAGTCAGTTTGTTGCAGGGAAGCCTTTGAGGTGGAAACGTTGTCGGATCGTTTCTGGGAGCTTGGAGCATCAGTTTTGCATGCCGTTTCTTGCATTGGGTTCTAGAGATCCGAGTCAACAAGACCAGATCAGTATTGTAGCCTTTGGGCATTGCTGAGATGTAATTTTGAGCACTTGAGCAGAAATAAAGAAGCCTCCCCCACAGGAAAAAGGCCCGGAGACGTAGGCAAACATTGTGCCGAACTCCGTTATCAACCTGCGTTCTTATGGTTTGTTGTTCATTATTGTTTTCAGATCTGCATATGTGTATTTGACTGATATAATTCTCTTCTTTCCTCATTCTTTCGTTAAATTCTCAAATGGTTAAATTATTCATGCAAGTTTAAAACTCAACCATAATCATAAAAGATCCTGCCCCGGATCACACCCTTTTCTTTCAAAAGCAATCATCTGATTGCTCATATCTTATACCAATTGTAAAACAATTGACATGTCATTTTGTTTGACATAGTCTTCACTTGGAAGACTTGTCCTAGCCAATTGTTCCTCAAATTCCAAGCAGGTTAGTAAGATCAATCCTATATTATCAACATTATTTTCTTTAAGCCTATGTATGTAAGGTGCAGGTAAGGTATTATAATAATGCATCAAAGCGCCTTGATTATGAGATCTAATTATATATGGGATTTGATTGTACAATTTAGTGAAACGTAAGTTGAAATATTTGATGGTTTCACCCTTGTTGTAAACAATATTATTGTAATCTTTGAGCTTATCTGTTGGAATTTGGGGCTGTCCATATGTAGATTTGAACCAATAAGACAATTCAACCCAAGTAGAGAAGATTTTTGGAGGTAATTCAAAGAAATCAGTTACAACTTTTCCTTCTAATGAATTGACAAATAGATGCATATAAACATTCTCATCATTTTCCCCAATATTGTGATAAGCATTAGAAAAGCCAATGAGACAGTCATTGACTAATATAGTGCCATTTTCCAGAAAATTTGGGCAACTGGACTTTGAATTTAGGAAAGGGAGTTGTACTTGGAGCTAAATTAAGTGGAGAAGACACATAGCATGGAGTAGCATCCAGATCTTCTTCAAATTTGAACAAACCAAATTGTTTAATTACTTTGGATCAATTTGTAGTGGATACAACAAGATTATAGTGGTTGTAAATACTTCTTATTAGGTAAGATGTTGAACCTTGTGATGATGTAGAACCACTAGAACTACCAGAACCATCGTCGGATGAAGTCATTCTCGATTTTCAAGGAGGGAAAGAGACATAAATACATGTTATTTATAAAGAAGAATTAAAAAAAGATCTTATAAGTTTAGATTGAAAATTCTCAACAATTTCCTTTTTCCTTCCTATTTCTAGGAAAGGATCAAATTTAGGTGATTGACCTCTTAATCATCTAGAAAAACGAGAATGAGTGAACATAAGACAAAAATCATTGAGGATGTTTGTTTTGAGTTTACATCTAAAGGGCTTCTCTTTGGTCTTGAATTTCAATGTCTCTAGCTATGGCTTCCCAAGAATGCTCAAGCTCTTCCCGGGTACGGTCAGTTTCAAGAATAAAGTAAAAAAGGTAAGAAACAATGTTTCATTGATCAAGAAATCTTAAACTAGGTTGTTGTCAGGTAGGAAAAATAAATATACGAAATAACAAAACTAGAGAGTAAGAGATCACTCCCCAATATGGTCACCAAATAAATGTTGATGCAAGGAATGGAAAATCCTCACTCAAGCATTTTTTATTCTTACTAGGCTAAGGTAATATATGTGGGAATGTTACCCTGGCTTTGTAGCCTTGCAATAATATCATGCATCCCTCGAGAAATATGTTCTTGGACTTGTTGTTATTTTATAATTATGTGTTTCAACTTAAAGAAAATGTAAAAATGTATATGTAAATGTTTTCAAGAATTAAAATGAATGAAGTAAAGAACATAACAATCTAAAAAACAGAAATACACAAGTCTCAATTGATAAAAAACATATTTTTATTAATAAAAAAAAATCTGAGTTACATCAAGAATGTCTCTTTTCAAACCTTTGTGAGGGTGAGGACCAAGATCAGACATAGAAGTCTAAGATGGAATGAAACATCATACATAGACAATTAGTGTCTGAAAGAAAATGACCAAGACTATATACATTGGATCAACCAAGTCACAAGCCCACCAAGTCTTGACTCTTCTGAAGCATGTCAAATATCAATGATTCATAGTCCTTTATTCTTTGCCACCTTTAGAAATATCCTTAGCGTTTATCTCTAATTCCTCATGTCCTATTTGTCTTTTGGTTCTTTCTTTTATTATCCAAAAGGTAGTTCCTCAAGTAGTTGAACTACTTTTCGTCTACTAAAGTTATTAATAACTTTAGTTAATAAATAGGACAAATACTTTTATTGATAAGGATAATAATAAATAAATAATAACTAAATAGGTGGGGTCCCCCTCTATAATGTGACTCTTTATTTCAATTATCAAATAACTTTTCCTTGTTGCTCCATATAACCATAAAATATAAAATATATCATCATATAACATACCAAAAGCATGCATATCAAACACCATGTCACCAAAACATGTGTGTCTCCCATAAAATAACATGATATTTAAAATTTTCAACATAAAATATCATGGTTCTACCATCTATGCTCAAATAATGGCATAATCAAAATCAATCCAAAACATGAATAAAATAATTCAGGAAACTTCTTCCTAAAAAAATTGTCTCCTTCTTTAATAAAATCCTCATATTGGGACTTCTTATCCTGCAACTAAGCAATTTCAGGATGCTCTTCAGGTAGACTTCTCTTCCCACTGCATGTTGATTTAATATTTGAATGAGTAGAGAAAGAAGATTTGGCCATGTTGGTTGAAGTAATAGGTTGCTTACCTTTGTCAGTCTAGGAATAATATGTTGTGTTTTTATGACCCTTTGGAGGATGAGAAGGAGGAGGCATTGATTCATGTGTAGCAGCTGTGTGAACAGGAAGCAATGGTTGAATTGGAAGTAAAGGAATTGATGCACTAGTAACAAAAATATAAATAGGTGGAGGAGGGGGAGGCATAGGCCACTGATTGGCTCCATATGAAGGATTAGCAGGTAAATGACCCCATCCATCAACATGAGGTTGTGCAAGAGATTATGGGATATTTACAATACCAGGTGAGGTTGTAACATAACATTGGGTGCTGCTTGGGGTTGTGGCAAGGCTTGATGGCTGCCAAGGTTTAAGTGCCATGTTTGGATCAGTTCTTGTAACTCATCAAATTCAACATCAAAATTAATAGAAAACCTCAGTTTTTTATGCCCCCTAGGCTGCCAAAAGGTATCAGGACCTCGACCTCTTCTTCCTTTGTTTCCTCCATTGCCTCCTATGTTGCTACCCATGCTGAAGAAACTCATCTAAAACATGATAATCCTATTGGCACAAGTATAAAACAACGGTGAGGTAAAACATCTAATGTAATTTGTCTAAATGATTAAACTGGCTCTGACATGACACAACCATACAACACAAATGGGAAGTGAGAAGGAATCAAGTGAAATAGGGACATAAAAATATAATCCATTAAACATATCCAATCTATAACATACAAGATTGCAATCCATACATGCTTACCATTATTTCCCAAAAGAATTATGCTCATCTTTAATCTTCAAAATATATATACAAGTTTCTACCAATCAACAAATCCTTTCTTATATTTTTGCTCTGTTCTTTTACCATGCTTACCACATCAAACCATATTTGTTCTTATGCAATTCTTTTATTATGTAGACGAGACTGAAATGGGGAAATGAAACTAATGATAGGGACTATAGGAATAACTTATGAAAAGTGAGATTGATGAGGGAAATTAAATCTATATAATAAGCATATGACTTCTTTTCTATGAACTTCAATTTCACCAAATCATCAAAATTGTCTTTATTGTTTTCCAACTTGATTAACCCAAACCAAACATTCCAAAAAAATGTATAAAAGTCATATCTCACCATTCATAATTGTCATAACATAATCTTTCCTTTGACTTATATATCAAAGCTATGCCATTTCTGATGCAAAATATTTCATCTTAATCACATAAAAAGGGCACAAATGAGAACATGAAATTAATGAATGGGAATTCATTAATAGTTTGCGAAAAGTGGAAATTGATGAAGGAAAAACGAGTCTATGTAAAAATCCCTTAGTATTTCACTCAGGATTCAAATCATTGTGAGCAACCATATGAAAATTTCTCTGTTCAGAATAAATATTTTAAACAAACTGTACTATAGAATAATGTCCCATAATGCCCAAAGTTATCTCCAATTAAATCCATTTGAAACTAATCTCCAACCAATTGACTATGTTAATTACTGAATGAAATACACCAATATTGCATATATATGTAAATTAAACCCAACCAAACTTTGTCTCAATGATGCAATAGGTCGAAGGAATGAAACAAGGCAACCCATGGCTGAGTTGGTGGAGACATTCAATATTGAATATGAAGACTCGAGTTCAAAACTATAGATTGTAATCACAAAGGTGGATTTTGAACCCCATTTTCAAAATTTTCATGCTCAAACCAAATGGTAATATTTCCTTCTCTTAAAAATATATTAATGACATATTTGCCAACGAAAACCCATACTATCACTTGTATAAAATTTCAACCAAAATATCAACAGGTCATGGACACTCATAAGAAGAAGCACAACTTGATTGGTGGGATATAATATGCATGAGTTCAAAAGGTCTAGATTCAAATCTCATTATCAATTGTTTATAGAAAAGGGTTTTGAAACTCATAGTTTCAATACTTTATTCCATACTATGAATGAAGTCATCAACATGTAAAATCTTTTAAAAAAATGCTTGCAATTATATACTATGATACGTTGGCAGTTGAAAAGAAAAGGAATGAGGGACTTTGACTCAAACCCTCTGCGTCTACAACTTTTAAAAAAAATCATTGCCAAATTAAGGTTCCAAAATGCTCATTACTTCTATCCAACCCAATAAACTAGGAGCAAGGACGAGTGCTAAGATTTTGAATATATATAACATTTAAGAAACCAAAACAATCACTAATTCTAGGCCTCATAATAATCACACCCATTGTCAAAGAAATAACTTTTTATAACAGAACATAACTCTGGGTGGAACCCAAAAAATATTTAAGTGAGTGGGCTTAATTATGTATTAAACCCATCAATGAAAAGAAAACCTATTATGCGGAGCCAAAAAATCGAAACCATGGACACTTCCAGGTGCAGATGTGTCATTCAAGTTTGACCTATATTGAACAAATAGTTATCCATTATAGCATAGTACGAACATAAACCAAACCACACCAAGATTTCCTTAATTGTATAAAGAAATGGGTGGCCAAAAAATGACCAAACAACTATTCAGACAAAGAGAGTTCGAATTCAAATCTCAATCATATGTAAATAGGGATTGTCAAAACTTTCATCTTTTAATTAAAAAACGTTATGAAAAGTGAAATCATGGAAGATACAGGTAAAAATGTTGTTATTTTTCTATATGCAAACATTTTCTTCATTTCCCTTTTCAAGAAACGGTAAAGAGGGAGAAGGAGAGGACATTCATGTTAGATTTGGTAGCTCGGAGGTACATCTGCATAGGCGATGCCCAAAATGTGGAAGTGACTGAGCACATTTCTCCCTAGTGACTTTATAATGTGTTTTTATAAAGTAACTTTATAAAGTGATTTTATAAAGTTGGGTCTTTTATTTATTTTTAAGTGTAAATGTGACTTTATGAGGTTGTGGGTCACTTTAGTGACTTAAGTGAACTCAACGAATGATTAAGTCGTGACCATTGATCTCATGAGGGAAAGATCTAATGTTAATCATCAATCTCATTGGAAGACCAAGGGTTAGGGTAATTACGCTTTGAAAATGCATAAAGGTAGCATTAGTGGAGCAGGGGGGCGCTAAACTTTGAGGAGAGCTTGGTGAGGAAGTTGAAGGGTCATTCAGAGAGACCAAGGGAGATTGAGCTCTGAGGTAGAGAGAGAATAACAACAAGGGGAGCGTGCACTTCCCAAGAGAATGAGGGGTTCGTACAACTAGTGGAGGGTGCACATTTCAAGAGGGAAGTTGGCATGCATTCTCGTATTTGCAGCATTGTGTATAGTAACGAAAAGATGCCATACAATATGTTATAGACATGGAAATCGAGGTAGACGCTTGGCATGATTTTTTGAGTGTCTAGTTGTGTCATATCAGTGTAGAAATGTACAACAAGAGTGCACAAAAATCAAGGAGTGTTCTTTGTTAGTGAGACAGTACCTTGTGGGTCATTACATTGAAATGTGTGTGCAGATTTTGAGGTCTGAGTTGCTAGTGTCTTTGGCATGCAAACAGAGGAGGTCTATTGGCACATTTCTCTTGTTTAAATGTTGAGTATATGTTATTGTTTCTTGTTGTCTTAAACTCTGTGTATTTCTCTACGAGTTTGATAAAGAAATCTCCTTAAAGTTGTCATATCTTTCCTGTGTATTCTTCAAGGGGCATAGCCCATATTTTTATGTGTCAAATGAGTGAATATGTCTACTATTCATTTATATTTCGTTGTTGGTTTTAGTTTCAGATCTATGTCATTTAGTGTTTCTGCTCAATAAGTATATTTCAGTATTAGGTTTAATGATTTATTGTTGAAGCTTAAAAGGAGGTTGAAATTTGTGTATGCATTTTTTTTCCACAAAAAAAGCGTAATTCTATTCATCAAAAGAGAACCAAATTACATTATGTAGGTGCTTTAAGCACGACCCAATCATGGGTAGAGAAATCAGAAAAGAAAAACCCCAAAGGGGCACAAAATCTGGTTGGGAAGCCACAAGGAAAATACAATCAACGGAAAACTAGGGAAAAACCCCAAATAGGCTAGATAAAAACCATATACAGGATGTTCCTCCATGGAAATAAACCCAGAAATGCATTCCCAACAAACCCTAGTGGTCGGATGGACCAGGTCAGAGTGGGATGAGAACACCTCACATTAGCAGAACCAAATAACAACAACTTCATTGAAGGCCACGACCAATAAAATACCAACAAAAGAGATGACTAGAAGTTGTACGCCCTCCCCAGGGACCTCAAAGTACCAAACACCGCACACCGAAAGATAGGACCTCAAATATCTAGCCAAACCCCCACCATATAGGAGGAATAAATCCATCAACTACCACCAAAAAGAGTCGGATTTGAGCATACCAAACCAAGGAAACCAGATAACCGCAAATCGAAAAGCGGGAGATCCAAGCTCCAAGTCTCGAACCTAGATCCAGGCATCCACAAAAGTTGATCCAATACATGAGATTATGATCCAAGATAGAGAAGTCGCAACCACCAAAAAAAACCATAGCAAACACAACAAGACTGGTCTCCTGTTAGGCACAAGCTCCAAATCTAACGGAGCCAACACAACCCCGGTCACAGGAGAGACGAGGCAACACCAGTGCTTGCAGCAGACGCGACGGGGGAAATTTGTGGTGCTTGCATCAGACTCGATGGGGGAAATCTATGTAGCTTGCAGCAGACTTGGTAGGGGAAAATTTGTGGCTCTGTGGCTAGGGTTTACCCTTGTCGTAGAGCCTCGAAATCTGTGTATGCATTAATTTTTTTCTGAGCTATATTTTCTACATGGTATAAGAGTTGGTGCTTTAAAGTTCAGTGGATAGTTTGGCACTTGGAAAAACAGTGGCTTACTAGGGAATTTACTTGGAAGAAGGAGAAAGAAAGGGGTTTTGTCGGTAATACAAAGATGGCTTCCTACATCTTGTTTGAAGATAGGTTGGAGGGGATCTCCAAGTACCTGCAGTGGAAGGTGAGAATCACAAGTGTTCCCAAGGAAAACAAGTTGTGGTTGTTTGTGAATACCATCATTCCAACACCTGCGTTAGATCCCATTACTCTGGATGTTCATGAAGTGAAGGAAGCCAAAGCTCAGAGAATCATTTTGGATGGAGTCAGAGACCACCTTATTCCACATTTGGTTGAGAAGCATAGAACTAAGGAGATGTGAGATGCACTGAATAATTTATATGAAGTGAAGAACGAGAACCAAAAAATGATGCTTCGGGACAAGCTCCATAGTACTAGGATGGCCAAGGGAGACAATGTGGCCTCCTACCTCACTCGGGTTGCACAGGTGAAGGTCGAGTTGGTGGCTATCGAAGAAGTTATACCATACTCATATTTGATGCATATAGCCCTCAAAGGCTTCACCAAGGAGTGGGAGGTTTTCATGAAGTGTGTGGTGGGGAGAGAGAAGTTCCATGAGAGGATTAGATTGTGGGATGACTTTACACATGAGGAGATTTGGGAGGGGTCTCAAGAGAAGGAAGTGGATGGTTCAGACGAGAAGAACGATGCTCTTATGGGAAAGAGAAATGAGAAGAAGAAAGACATGAGAAAAGTGATATTCTTTACATGTCACAAGACTGGCCACTACACTAGTCAATGTCTAAATAAGAAGAATAAGAAGTCAGAACCAAAGGTGTCATCATCTGTTGAGGTTGTTAAGTTCACAGAGAAATATGACAGGGAAAAATGAGAGGACATTGAAGTGTGGTTTGTGGACAATGGAGCTTCTCGACATATGACATCGATGAGGTCAGTGTTCCTGAGTCTTTCATAAACAAACTCAAACTGTTGTGTGGGTGTTGGTATTGGCCCATAGCTTGCAGTGAAGGGGGTTGGACGTGTTAGATTCCAACTAGAGTCAGGAGGTTTTCTGGAGGTTTTTGAGGTATTTTATATTCTAGAGATGACAATTAACTTACTCTTAGTGTCAACTCTGGTGGTTGATGGATTTGGAGTTGCATTTTACTATGGTTAGGTATTTTTATATCCAGAGGGGGCTACTCCAGACAAAACATTGTTTCTTGATTTTGGATATGAAAGGTTGTATAGGTTGTTAGGACGACCTATGTTGGGGTCCAGTGGATTTCTAGATTCAGATTTTGTGTCAGAGAGTGGGCAGGTTGCACGGGAGAGAGAGTTGATATCAGGGACTCAGTCCTCTTCCAGGACTCTCAGAGGAATCAATAGGCATGAGTTGACACAAATGGATGCTCAGGAGAGTGTGACGTCTCCTAGGAGCATGTCTTTGGTTCATATATCATCATAGGTAGCAACAAAGGCTTCCAATGCAGTGGGAGCAATGGCTTCTTGTTCTGAGGGAGTAGAGGCTTCTAGTACAGAGGGAGCAACTACGACAGTGGATGGGATGATAGATTTGGAGATGAATTCTAGTGGTGGTACCATAAGTACCTCTCTCACTGAGAGGGAGTGTTGGATTTGGTAGCTCGGAGGTACTTCTGCATAGGCGGCGCCCAACATGCAAAAGTGCCCGAGCACAGAACTCCCTAGTGACTTTATAATGTGTTTTTATAAAGTGATTTTAGAAAGTTGTGTCTTTTATTTTTTTAAAGTGTAAAAGTGAATTTATGAGGTTGTGGGTCACTTTAGTGACTTAAGTGACCTCAACGAATGATTAAGTTGTGACTGTTGATCTCATGAGGGAAACATCTAATCTTGACTGTTGATCTCATGAGGGAAACATGTAATATTGACTGTCAATCTGATTGGAAGACCAATGGTTTGGGCAGTTACACTTTGAAAATGCATAAAGGCAACATTAATGGAGAAGGGGGGTGCACACTTTGAGGAGAGATCGGTGAGGAAGTTGAAGGGTGATTCAGAGAGACCAAGGGAGATTGAGCTCTAAGGTAGAGAATAACAATAAGGGGAGGGCACACTTCCCAAGAGAATGAGGGGTCTGTACAATTAGTGGGAGGTGCACATTTCAAGAGGGAAGTTGGCATGCATTCCCAAATTTGCAGAATTGTGTACAATAGCATAAAAAGAGGCCGTACAACATTGCTTTGAGGGACGTTCAATAGGTTATAGACACAAAAATCGAGGTAGAGGCTCAACACGATTTTTTGAGTGTCTAGTTGTGTCATATTGGTGTCGAAATGTACAACAAGAATGCATAGAAATCAAGGAGTGTTTGTTGTTAGTGAGATAGTACCTTGCAGGCCATTACATTGAAATCTGTGTGCAGATTTCGTGGTTTGAGTTGTTTGTGTCTTTGGTATGCAAACAGATTAGTTTTGTTGGCACATTTATCTTGTTTAAATGCCAAGTATATGTTGTTGTTTCTTCTTGTTGTAAACTCAGTGTATTTCTCTACGAGTTCAATACATAAATCTCCTTAAAGTTGTCATATCTTTCCTGTGTGTTCTTCAAGGGGCATAGCCGAGATTTTTATGTGCCAAATGAGTGAATTTGTCTATTGTTCATTTATATTCTGCTGTTGGTTTTAGTTTCAGATCTATGTCATTTAGTGTTTCTTCTCATTAAGTACAATTCAATATTGGATTTAATGCTTTACTATTGAAGCTTAATAAGAGGTTGAAATTTGTGTATGACTTAGTTTATTTCTGAGCTATATTTTCTACAATTCATGCACACGACAATGTCAAACCAAAGCCAAAATTAACTGTTTTTTAGACAAACTTGTAGTAAAAGATGTAGAACAGACTATAGATTCATACCTTTGCAAAATGACACCTTTTAAACTAGGAGGAAGCTTGAGTTCGTTACCAAAATTGTCATGTGCAAGGGTTTACACTAACAAAGTTGAAAGCTCTTTCTTTCCACTTCTAACAAGAAATGATAAAAAACCAAGGCGAATGGAGAGTGTTAGAGCGCGGGACTATGGAGTAATTACCCACATCTCATCACCTTCAATGCATGGCTAACTCGATGTAGTTTCCAACCAAACATCCATTAACACACATGCCATGTCACTAGTCCAAAACCCTCATAGTATGTGAATTTTCCATCATATCACATCAAATATACCTCGATCCCATTGCTTATAACTCCAAATTAATCTATATCATAACCAATATACCACCTGGAATACATTTCGAAAGGTTCAACACTTTAATATATGTGATGTAACGACAATAACACATGTGACCTCCAAATGTTAGCCATGAACCACATAATAACTGCATATATCATGTATCGGGTGGTTTGTATGCAAAGTCTTTGCCATAACCCATAATTTTAACATTGAGATTATATGAGTTGCAAACCATATAAAACCCATAATCCAGACTATATTTAAAATGTGATTTCAAGTAAAGTATTCCAAAGATGGGACCAACGCTTTGCTCTATGCAATCAAAGACCATGAGGCACTTTGTGATACACATACATTAGAACTCATAACACAATCAAACCTTAGCAACATAGCTTGTATAATATTGTGATTGTAATGCTTTCATGCATGCAATGATCATTTGCACTACCTTTGAATATTCAATACCATCAAGATTGTCGTGACGTTAGGTCTTAGTTTGCATCCAAACCACCATGTAAGTGAACCTTTTAAAATATTAACCGTATGCATGTCCCAAATAACCACGAATCCATGATTAAAGAAGAAAAAACTAAAAATATTGTGTAGAGGAAAAGCTTTGGAGACCAATTCTTTTGGATTTGACTCTTGGGGACCCCACCTAATAGTTATGTAGTAGTTTTAATCTTAGGCTTCACAATAATTTGTGAGATTTTATATAGGTGACAAAAATTTGAGTCAACAACTTGTAGATGCAAGAGTTTTCCCTATAGCTACAATCACAACAATCAAGCCAGGCCTTGAAATGCAAACCGTTTAAGCTAATAACCCCTAGGGGGGTTGAAAAGGCTAGATGACTTTGATATATTGGATTTGGAAAGGGAGTCAGTCCTAATGATTGATTGTGATATAATTAAACCTATAATGTCAATGAGTCCTCCACTAAGCCCACAATAATGAATTAAGTGGAAGGATTTCAACAAGAAGAAGGGGTATAAACATATATCCTTCAATGTTTTAGATTCGGAACAAGGAAATGTCACCTCTATTGGTATATCTATCTAGTAGTTATGTTAGATTTTGGGCTTGGCTAAGCATATATGTGACTAGTTTGTTTGATTGAGGTGAAGGGGCCATGCATTGAATATCATTCTTTGGGAAGAATTCCATGCAATAAGAAGATGTGCTCAACTAAACAAATCTAGTGGGAGAATTTACTGTAATAAAAATGTGTGCTCAAATAGACAAATATAGTGGAAGAATGCCATGTAATATGTGGGACATGCTCAATTAGACATTTGTAGAAAATTAGAGTAGTGTGCCTCATAGTTGTAGTGAATATGCCCAGTAGTTTTATAATTTAAAGTGATTTTGTGAAATTTCTTAGACCTAAGAGAGTTGATGTTAACAAGTATGTATTGAATTGCTTATAGTGGTAGGATGTTTATAAAGCATGGCATCCTCCACTAAGTCGATTTTTTTCATGTCGATGGTTAAATTTGTTTCAGGAGAGGGCACATAAGTTGTAAAACTATTCCAAGACGCCATACATATTCATCTACAACCAATTAACCATTATGATAGTAGAAGGACCACTAACTCCACAGACACTCCCATTAGCACAAGTATCATGATTTGTTGGGACTTATATGTTGCTTGGGACCAAATGATGTAATGGACTATTTATGATGTTGTTTATTATCACACAATGCCTCCCACAAAACATGAGGGGGAGATTGAGAAAGCATGCATATTCATCCCACAACTAATCAACCATCATGTTAATAGAAAGGCCACTACCTCTATGGACACACTTGTTATCATAAGTATCATGGTAAGTTGGGACTTATATGTCATTGTAGACCAAACCTCGCAACCATTGTGGGATAATATACAAGAGGAGAGGATATTTTGAAGTTGTATAAACTATTTTAAGATGCCAAACATGGCGTATTCAACTATTTATTATCATGTTTATTATCACACACATACCAACACAACACTTCCCATAAAAGAGGAGGGGGAGGCCAAGCGAGCATGCATATTTGTCTCACAACCAATATACAATTATGTTACTAGGAGGGCCACTACCTCTGTGGGCACCCCCACTATCACAAGTGTCATGTTATATTGGGACTTATGTGTTGGGGTTGACATAGGTTATGATACAAGAGGATATGAGATTTTAAAGTCATAGAAACTATTCCAATACACCAAATACAACATATATGATTTTCACAAACACATAGCCACACAACACATCCAACATAAGAGGAGGGAAAGTCACACAAGCACGCATGCGGGCGTACACACACACACACACAAGAGTTGAGGAGATTTTAAAGTCATGGAAAATATTCCAAGAAACCAAACATGATATATTAGACTATTTATTATCTTGTTTATTATCATGCACATGCACCCACATGACACGTCCCATTGAATCTGAGTGGGAGGCCAATCAAGCATGCATATTCATCTCACAACCAATCAACCATTATGTTAGTAGTAGGGCTGCCACCTCTATGGAAACCCCCATTGGTGTGATGTTGGGACTTATGTTATATTGTGGACTAGGACTCATAACTAATGTTGGATAAAACACAAGAGAAGAGGAAATTTTAAAGTCGTATAAACTATTCCAATATAATAAACATGACACATCTATTTGTTTATTATCACACACCCACACCCACACCCATAGAATAGGGGAGGGGAGGGGAGGTTGAACAAGAACCCATATTAATTCTACAACCAATCAACCATTGTGTTAGTTTAAGGACCGCTACATTTATAGACAATCCCTCTAGTAGAATGATAATGCTATGTCGGGACTTATATGTTTTTGTAGATCGATCCTCAACTAACTTGATACTAGACACACGAAAAGAGGCAATTTTAAAGTCTTGAGAACTATTATAGGGTTCTAAACATGATGTAACCAATTGTTCATCATCTTGTTTATTATCACACATAACACTCGCATAAAGTGTCTCGAGAAATAGGGGGGGGATGCCAAGCAAGCATGCATGTTCATCTCGTAATTAATAAACCATTATGTCGGTAGGAGGGCCATTGCCTATGTGGACACCACCATTGGCATAAGGCTCATACTATGTTGGTACTTGTAAGTTGTTATAGACCATCCCTCACAAATAACATGGAATAAAATGAAAGATGATTGTTTTTTTTGTTTTTGTTTTAATTTAGTTCATAAAAACTATTACATGATGCCAAATGTTGTGTATTTCATTGTTTATTATCATGCACCAACACAAATTATCCCCCAAAAGAGAAGGGTGATTTCGTGCAAATACACATAGTCATCCTACAACCAATCAACTATTGTATGTTAGTTGGAGGGCCGTTACCTCCATGGACATGTTCACTAACATAAGGATCATGGTATGTTGGTACTTGTATGTTGTTGTGGACTAGACCTCATAAGTAATGTCAGAGGAGTTTAAAGTTGTTGCAAGAAACATGGCATAAGGTGGAAGGTTACATTGTATAACATTCAATTTTTTCAAGGTATTTTTTAAGTTGCTTTAAAAAAACACACCTTGAGGTGGAGAGGTATGACACATAACATTTTATTTTATTAAATATTACTTCAAGAAACACAACGTGAAGTAGAGGGTTAGACTGGATAGCATAAAATTCCTTTGTTTTAAGTGCCATGTTAGTCACAAGAGTAATATTCCACTAGAATTAGCTAGTGATTGCACTCTACCTCATTAATTTATAAGATATGTCATTAAAGTGGGACAACCTACAATAAGAATGAAACGTTGGTGAATGACTTAACAATTGTGTTGATAAGCGTTTTTCATTGTGAGAAGGCTTTTCCAGATGATGGTCTAGAGGATCTATGTCATTCATCTACCCTTTCAAATACATGTGCATACTCATGCAATTTCCATTCATATGATTGTTATCTCCCCCATATAATCCACTAACACACTAACGATTGTTGTCATCTTCCCATGCAACTCTAGCATATGAATGTTTTATTTGTAGAATACACTCTTCATAGTTCCATATCAATGGATAGGAGTTGTGGAGGGTAAAGGGCATGCCAATGAAGTGTGCTTTCATGTTCATGACTATAATGATAGTAGTTGGATCTATTTGAAGAAAGAAGAAGTAGGAAAGGGAAGGTCTGCACAAAAATGTCCAATAATTGAGATTTCAAAAAGTATCACTTACTTGTCTAGAAAATTAAATAAAGTTGTTATACTATTGGTTGAAAATGGCTTCCATAAGTTTTTTACTCTTTACAACCTACTTATATAGATAATAGAAAATTGTACCCTTCCCTTATGGGGTTTATTCATGAGCAGAAGTTTGGGATTGTTGTAGAGAGTGACTCGAAGAAGTTATAAGCGACGTAGTAGATGATGAAGCGGAGTAGTTGAAAAAGTATTGAAAATTTGTGGGTGTTTTGTCCAAATTGTTGATGATATACTTGAGGAGGAAGCCATACTAGTGGGTAATGGTGGAATCACAAAGAAAACTATGGCAAGTTCCTTAAGAGCTTGTGGATTGCAAAAAGCAAGAGAAAATGCAAGGACACTACGATCTAATTTGTACATTTTTGTACTTTTATTTTTATGATAGATTGATAATAGGACTATATTAAATAACATGAAGTTTGTCAAGTCAATGTAAAAATAGCAACTAAGAAGATCTTAGATTGCACAATGACATAAAAAGAAACAACACAAATGTGGATTCTCACAATTATCATAATATCATTGACTCATTTGTCTATCAAGAAGCAATGAGATGGAATATGGAGTAGAGAAATGGGGGCTTTGTCACATTATTAATATATCTACTTAAAAAACAAAAGATATAATAAATGTCATCAATTTTAGTTGAAATAAAAAGAAAATGACTTTCCCTAGTTCTCCACCCTAAATTTGTTTTTTCCATCAATTTGTAGTAATAATTGATGTAGGATCCATTTAATTTCCAACATGGGGTGAATGTAAGACAATCTTCTTGCCTCCTAATTCCCTGCTTAGTTAGTGCCATATATAACATTAGACCTAAAATCCCTACTTTGTTTGCAAACCATGTTGAAAATAAAACATAAAGGTTCATGTTCACCATACATGCATTATTTCTAGTTCATCAATTTAGTTAAAGATCCCAGGGGATTGATGAAAATTCAAATAGGAATCCCAAGTAACATAATTTGATCTTCGAAGTGCATTTTGAACAGCTGCTAAAACGCGCGCGTGCAGGCAAAACGATCTAGGGTTCGTTCTCTCGCAGCCATGTCAAGCCAGGGCGGAGGGGAGCCGCCGCCCCCTCCCTCCCCAACCACGTCCTTCAGGAAGCTAATAGCAGCTTGCAGAAAGAAAGCACCCCAAGCGGAAGCACCGAGTTTTGTGAAAAAACTGGATGACGTCCCAGAGATCAATCTCCCCCCGGAACAACCAATGAAGGTAGCGATCTCCCTTTCAGACCGAGGGCTGGTAGGTCAGTTCATGGGCCTCTGGCCCTCAGCCCGGACAACAGACAACTGGATCCAAAGGAACTGGCAGCCATTAATAAAAAAATAGTGTAACTTGCTACGCGGTTGGAAGAGGTTACTATATTTTCGAATTTATCTCCCAGGAGGACCGCGATCTAATCTTCAGGAACGACCCATACTTCATGGGTACACAGGGCCTTTATCTGAACCGATGGACTCCAAACTTCGAACCAGCTTCGGAAGTGCCAAAAGACGTCCCGGTCTGGGTCAGACTCCCAAATCTGCCAATCCACTGCTGGAACTCCTCGTCGCTGCAAGCTATTGGGAACGGACTAGGGCACTACATTGACAGAGCCGATCCAAAGGACCAATATTCCTGTGCAAGAATTTGTGTGGAAGTTGACTTGGAAATAGGACTGCCAGAAGCGGTAAAACTGAAGGTAGGAGAATGGCAACACCTACAAAAACTGGACTACGAGCAACTCCCGTTCAAATGCAAAGGATGTCACGAATACAAACATTTTCAGAGAAACTGTCCAAATACCCCAAGCACAGAGAAAGCAGGTGAGGAAGGTTGGCAGCAACCCCGGAAAGGAAGGTCGAAATCCAAAGGCCCAAGAAGGGAAAACCTATCCCCCACTCAAAGAAACCCTGGAAATAGAGAGACAACAAACAGCTTCAAAGCACTGGAAAAGGAAGGCGAAACGGAGAATCCAAGCAAAGAAACTCAAGCTGAAGAAGAAAAAGACGGCCAAGCCCCGGATACCGGCGGAACCCCAAAAACAACAGAGGAAATGGAGAAACCCGTCTCCCCTCTAGGGAACGAGGAGGGTCAAGGCAGCGAGGAGGGGGAGATCTCGTCAGGAAATGAATCAGAAGGAGCGAGTGAAGCCTGGGACACCCCAAAGAAGCCCGGGAGAGGTAGGAAATCCAAAAAAGCAGAACGAGACCATGAAACCTACAAAGACGTTCTCAAAGGAGCACAACCAACCATCAAGCAAATGATCGGAGTAAGGCAAACGAGGAAGCTAGCCAAGGCCTCCCAAGGAGGCCATTCCCCTCCACAAAGTAAGCAATGAAGTTAACTTCCTGGAACTGTAGCGGTCTAGGTAGCAAAAAGAAGGAAGAAGCTCTCAGGGACATTCTCAGAGCAACGAAAAAAGACATCCTACTTATCCAGGAAACCAAGATGAGTCACCAAGACTCTATGAAAGTTTCAAAAAACGTATGGAAAAGCAGCCAGGGTTTAGCTGAAAACGCCAGAGGCGCGTCAGGAGGACTTTGCACCCTTTGGAACGCCTCCAAAATAGATCTGATCCGATCAGACCTTTGCATGCATTGGATCTTCTCCCAACTGCTCCATAGGGAGTCAGGACAAACGATAAGTCTCTTTAATATCTACGTCCCTCGGCATATAGACGAAAAAAAGAATTACTGGAAAACCCTCTTAAATTATTTAGCCGACAATGAGCTAGAAAACATCATACTAGGAGGGGACCTAAATGTAACTTTGGCCCAAGAGGAAAAACGGGGAGGATCTATTGTAAGGGACGAAGCTAGAGAATGGGTGGAGGACCTAATCTTAGCATGGGATTTAATGGATATTAAGCCGACCAGGGGACATTACACTTGGACTAACAGAAGGGTAGGCCCGGGGCATATAGCTGCCCGTTTGGACAGATTCCTTGTCCAAAGCTCGTTCCTGTCCCTTGGGCTCACAGCCACCTCATAAATTCTCCCCCATAGCACCTCTGACCACAAACCAATCAACCTAGAGCTAAGGAAGGACCAAGGCCAGGGGCCCATCCCCTTCAGATTCAATCCCTCATGGATACAGGATAAAGACTTTCTGCACAAAGTCTCCAGCGTCTGGACAAGCAAGGTCAATGGCTCCGCGTTTTACGTTTGGGAAGAAAAATTGAGAAGACTTAAGGCCGCGCTAAAAGAATGGGCAAAGAATCAGTCTAATCCAATCGCCCTGCGACTAGAAGCCCAAAGGCGTCTGGAAAGTCATCAGTTCGTTCTGGAAAATAAGGAGATTACTCAGCAAGACTTGCTTAAAGAGGAATAGCTTCAAAGGCAATGGCACAAAGCCTGCAGAGAGGAAGAAGGATACTGGAGGCAGAAGTCCCGAAGTCTGTGGTTGAAGGAAGGAGACAAAAATACAAGCTATTTCCACAAGCAAGCGGACGCAAGAAAATAATATAAGGCTGTAACAGAAATTCAAGTCCAAAACGTTACAATCTCTGAGCCAGAGGGCATTAGGCAGGCAGCTTTTGAAACATTCAGAACTCTCTACTCAAAAACGCAAAGGTCAAGCATCGACCCTCAAATGTACCCCCTA
>ML781534.1:393726-406314 GCA_009831015.1 Picea engelmannii | reverse complement strand
CAATGGCATTATGGCAGGGCTTGTGCCAAGCCAGAAGCAATGGAATTTGAAAACTGATTATCATAGGAGATTCCCGAATGTTAATCCGTGCCATAGCCCGTTCCACGAAAACTCAAAATGCACAACTCAATAATTTGTTGGCCGGGATACACCTCCTCCTTCAAAGGTTTGACTCATATCAAGTGTTCCACGTCCTGAGGGAGCTGAATAGAGAAGTGGATGAGGAGGCAAATAGAGGCACAAAGTTGGAACAAGGACGCATGTGTGCAAACGGCCAGCTAACCACGGTGGATCTACCTTGACCAGCCTCAACCTAAATGGTCTGAAACAATGCTGGAACATATGCTGAAACAGTGTTGTAACATATGCTGAAACACAGTGCTGGAACATATGCTGAAACAGGGCTGGAACATATGCTGAAACACAGTGCTGTAACATATGCTGAAACACAGTGCTGTAACATATGCTGAAACACAGTGCTGGAACATATGCTGAAGCTGGAACATATGCTGAAACAGTGCTGGAACATACACTGAAACAGTGCTGGAACATATGCTGAAACACTGCTGTAACAAATGCTGAAACAGTGCTGAGACATATGCTGAAACAGTGCTGTAACAAATGCTGAAACAGTGCTGAGACATATGCTGAAACATTGCTGAGACTTATGCTGAAACAATGACTGGAGTTTCGACATTTAAATTTAATCCAGTTCTTTTGGAAGACGTACAGGAACTAGTTCAGTTCATTAGTCTATAGCTATAGAAGTAGAATGGTTCAGAAAGACAGGCCCGAAGAAACTCGAGGCCATTTTGTAATCGGATCTGTGGCTAGTCCACCCCATTAATATAATCTATAACCGTTTCTGTAAAAAAAAAACATAATTTGATCTTCGAACCTAGCAAGGCATGGGTTGATTAAGATTGGATTGAGAATGAAATGAAATAACACAATACTACAAATATAACACAAGATACAATATTGAAAACAAAGTTTTATAATGAAAACCAAATTCTATTAATAATCAATTGTGAAAAACACTACAATGTACATAACAATGCAAAGTAGCTACAATGGGAGTAGCTTATCTATTGTAAGAAATGTTACAACTATGCTCATTTGCAAAATCCCAATAACAAGAGGCTAAAACTACATATTCCAATGATGAAAAAACCCTTAACATGCAAGAACATTAACTCTACCATGAAGTTAGGGTTGAGCAAGATTGGTGACCTAGATGAATCAAAGTTGTCGAAGAAAAAGGGATCCTTGTCAAGACCATAATTTTTTTATCGATGCTTCTTTTTGGATCTTAATTATCTCATTGGAAATAAAATTAGCAAATTGAGTCAATTCCCTGGGTTTTGGTGTAAAAACACAACAAAATGCATTGAAAGGCACCAAAAAATGCATTAGAAAACAATGGCCCAAAAATTTCAATATCAAGACCATTTATGAGATTGCCCTAGATGGGCACCTGTATTAGTCCTTAAGTCTTTAGTAGCAATGGTCCCTAATGCATCAAGATCCTACAGTAGACGAGGGAATTTTTGTTTTCTTTGGTTCCTAGTGAACTACATGCCCCACATTAACAACTTGATAGAGTTGTAAGTTATGTTGGTGGGTGCTCTTCAACTCAATGTCCATGATCTAATCCATTGTAGCTTGCTCAATGTAGTTACGATTGAGCTATTAGTGTGGAAGTGATTTTCCACCTCTTAGGTGTCCATCAAAGGTGGAAAGTATGGCTAAAGAAATTCCACATTAAATAAAAGGTACAAGTTGAGGAAGGGTGGAAGATTCTACTCAAAAGTATTCTCACCCATAATCTTAGTGATGGTGTAAAAAATGAAACCAATATTGAAGTGGTCCAAGCTTCATGTGAGGAGTTGTAAGTCGTTCTTTTTGCACATACAACCGCACCTTATCACCAACCTAAAACTTGTGTCGAACTCCATGTTGATCATGTCACTATTTTTACTTGGTATTGCTTTCTATAGAATATCATGAACTTGTTGGATCCATTGAATTCATTTAACACATTTTGCTTCTTTATTTTTCTCAGTTTGAGCATGGGAGTACTCTTCCCATGGGGATGCAATGGGAAAATCTACATCAATTGGGGCCAATGAATAGAACCCCAAGCATAGCCGAAAAGGATTGTGGCTAATAGAATAATGACGAGTTTTGTTGTAGCTATGATCAACATAAGGAAGGATTTTATCCCATGTACATGGATTATTGGAGTTGTACATTTTTGGTTATGTATAATAATGTTGTTCACTACCTCTATTCATCCATTAGTTTGGGGGAGGAAGGAACCCAATTTGTTGTCCATTATGAAACAACCATTTGATGAAAAGATATGTAGGAACATGTTATCCCTGTCAGAAACAATGGTCACTGGAAACAAAAAATGAACCCCATCATGCTCTAATAAGAGTTCAACAATGGTTTATGCCACACTCTTCTTGTACACTGCCAAAATTACCATGTTATAGAATCACTCAACAACCACAGAAATATAATCATTGCTATGCTTGGTTGAGGGAAGACCTGAAATAAAATCCATGGAGACTAACTTCCAAGGATAATCTAGAATGGGAAAAGAAGTGCACAATATTTACTTCTTGGATGTAGGTTTAGTGATGGAATAACTAATACTTGATCTAATATATTTGTTGGCATTATATCAAAGATTTTGAAAGTATAATTACTTCTACAACACTATTATTTCCTTCTCCACATTGAAATGCCTCACATAATTGCCTTGCTACTCAATTATAGTGTATCTCCCAAGTCATCTTCTCATGCTTACCTAAAGGAACAAAAAGATGGGCCAAACGACACAAAAGTCCATCTTGGAGGTGAAAGTTTGAAATTTGTTTGCTTGTGACCAATGTTTGGTATGTAACAACTAAGTTAGGATCATTGTCATATAGTTGCGGACACTCTAAAGTCTCTTCTCTCCAAGAATCAAGGATTGTGGTCAATGCCACAATTGGAGGCTAGTTCAAGCAGTCTACAACTTGATTAGTGCTTCCCTTCTTATGTTGTTCAGGTGGAGCCAACATATGATATGTAACAATGAATTCAATATCACTATAATATAGTTAGGGCCAATTTGTAGTCTCTTATCTCCAAGAATTGAGGATTGTGGTCAATGCCACAATTGGAGGTCGGTTAAGGCAATCTATAATTTGATTGGTGCTTCCCTTGGACCAAACAAAATTGGCTCTGGCTCCACCCTTGGCCCCTTATCTCAAGGTTCAAGTGATATGAGAAAATCCCAAATTGAACATGCGATAAAAGTTGGTGAGGCCCACGAAGTTGTGAAGCTCCATTAGAATCTTAGAGGTTATCCATTAGCACATGACTTGTATATTGGCTATATCCACATGCATGCTATGCTCATCCATGATGTATCGTGTATATTTAATTCTTTACATGCCAAATGAGCACTTCTCTAGGTTGGCATATAACTTGTATTATCATACACTGAGAAAAACTTATTAATTGTGCTTCAAATGTTCTTCTTGTATTCTATCGAAGATGAGGATGTTGCTTATGTACACAATAACAAAAGAATTATTAAATGGATATATGATATTGTCCATCATCCTCATGAACAATATTTTCATGCTAGTTAAGTCAAAGGTCATGGCCAACCACTTGAATGGACCTTCCTTAGATTTGAAGGTTCTCTTCCACACATCAATTGGATTGATTGGCCCCTGAGGATAACTTGACTTCAAATCAATCTTCTTGAAAAAAATTGTGTCATTGAGTTGATGGAGAAAAAAATAAATCTAAGAGATAGGTTATGAGTTCTCAACTTTGATTTTGATCAAGGCTCTATAGTTGATAAAGAGTTGCCATGCCCTACCCTTCTCTTGAACCAACACAATAACACTCCCACATGATGAGGAACTTGGTTGAATGTGGCCTTTTTGTATAAGCTCTTGAATTTGGCATTTGATCTCCTCATTCTCCATAAGAGAGTGTCTGTATACATGGCCAGTGGGTAAAAGGGCACTTGATGTCAACTCAATTGAATGCTTTGCTTTCCTTGATAGTGCATAGGTATTCATGTAGTTGAGGTGAATATGCATTTGCATTATTCCACCAACTGATCTACATGTCTCTACTGCATAGAGGGACCCCTTACAAAGGTCTTAGTGGCCACAATGATTTTACTTTCTCTTTTTTTATTGGACCATAGAGAGGAAAAACCTATTGATTGGAGATATTATCTTCACACATTACTTGGTGATGATCAAAGATATTGTGGTAGTTGGGGCTACCTTTGGTATCCCACATAGTTGATATCCTAGTGTAACAACGACACTATAGACCATGGATAGGTTAAAAAACATGACGCTTCCACATATATGGTTGTCCTAAAGACAAATCACAAACTTCAAGTGGGGCAACACCATACAATATGCCATCTTTAGATGGCTCGATGTTGTGTTATAAATGACACAATTGATTGACACATATGGTGTATGGTTGTATGTGTGATGTTGTTAGTAGCTCCATGTTCCCGATGACCTTTACCAAGATCAAGTTCTTTTGTTGCTACTGTAAGCAATGCAATGTAGTAGTGTCACCTTCACCCAAATCTATGAGTGGAGAGAAGTGCCATGTTTCTTTAGGTTCCTCAGGTTCAACCTGTTGGACCTTTTCAATGGAAATAATAACATTTGGTTCCACATTAATGACCTCATTTACCCTATATGTGGGATATGGTTCAATTGGGACAATCAAAACCCGACTTTCAGCTTGGCTAATAGCAATTGTTTGGTATGACATTCGTCATTATTGTGACATGGACTTTCATGGGTATCACACCACTTGCTTATGTCCTTCTTTTGATTTCCCATTCTTCTTCTTAGCATGCAACTTTGTTTGGATGTCTCGAGAATGATTATCTTTTATATGTCCCTTGTTCTCAGAGTTAAGGTCACCTTTACCCTTCTTGTGTTATTGTCGATTTTTGACACCAAACTCCTTCTTATCCCCACACCATTTTTTTTTCTATCTTGATGGCATAACGACAAGCATTTCATGGGGAATAGATGCCTAGAATCTCCACTTTTGTTTGGATGTATCTTCATAAGCCACTGTAGAATTTTAGAGCCAACTGCTGCTTAGAGTCCCCAATACCCAATTTTTTATGCAGGGTATGAAAGGTGTTGATGTACTCCAACACATTTTGGTCTTTACCTTGACACAAAGTCATTCATCTTATGTGTTGGTCTTCATAATGTCCAATAGGGAAATACTCCTCCTTTATGACATCGATAAATCCCCCCCCCCCCAAGTGGATTATATCACATACAATTCAGAATATCCGACATGTTTTACATGATAAGTATCCTACCAATCTATGACAAGGGGAAGGGATTTTAGAAGCGAGAAAATAGTATTCTCATCGTTGAAAAAGTTGTGATTGAAGAAACAACCCTTTACTAGATTTAACCATCTCTCCAAAGCTACTGTATCTATCTTGCCTTCAAATAGAAGGATATCAAAATTAGTGTGTACCTTGAAGAGTGTCATTCCTTCGAAACAAATGCTTTTTGAAGGTGCCTCCATTGTCGTTGGGAGTCATCAAAGGATCTAGATGAGATGGTCTATCATTTTGTTCCTCTATTGCTCAAGGGCTTCTTGGAGCAACAACTTGATATGATCTCTTACTCCATCTTTGTCCTTTTATTTACTTCGTTTGCCATGGGAGGCCACTTAGTTTAGTAAGGAATTCTTCACTAGGCTCATTTAGTTTGATGCCCAACTCCTTGTACCTTGACCTCATCAAGGACATGCACTAAAAAACAATAGAGAGCACACTGTTATGATACCACTTATTTGGATTGGATTGGGGATGAAATGAAAGAACACAATATTGTAGATATATCACAAGATATGATAATGAAAGCAAGGTATTGCAATGAAAACCAAACTCTATTAATGAATCAACTAGTGAAAAACATGGCAATGTACATAGAAATACAAAGCGGTTAGAATGGTGATAGCTTATCTCTAAGAAAAGATGTCATGGCTATGCTCATTTGGGAAAAAACCATAACAAGAGGTTGGAACTATATTTTATAATGATGCCTGAAAAAATTAAGAGGTAAAAAACCTAATATGCAAAACCCCTAACCCTAACATAAAGTTGGGTCCAAGCAAGAACACTAAGATGTTTGAAAAAAGGGGTGCCCTTGTTGAGATCATAAATTTTATCTCAGTGCTTCATTATGGGTATTCTTTAGCTCACTGGAAATAAAATTAGTGAATTGAGTAGGTTCCCTATGAGTTGGGTGTAAAAATCATGAAAAACATATGAAAATCCCACAAAAATGCATTGGAAAATAGGACTAAAAAACTACCAATATCAAGACTGTTTATGACATAGCCCTAGATGACCACCATGACAAGTCATCATTTAAGTGCACTATTGTCTTATTTGTAAATTCATTCTCTACTCAACCTATGAATTTCACATGCATTGAAAGGTAAAATCAAATTGTTGGAGCCATTCCAGTGAGGGCACAACTAAGTGGAATAACATTATTTGAATCAAGGGTAAAAAGTCCAAGGTGGTTATGGGAATAAGGTTATGGTCTCACGATGGTGACGACCATGGGTTCCCTGTGCTATGGGGGCTCTGATGAATTCATAAATTCATTATTACTAATGCACACTTTTTGGAGTCAATGACAATTTATTTGAACCAAAGATAATGTTAGTGCAATGTTAATAACATTAGATGAATGTTGATCATATGTATTATAAACCACATTAATGGAAATATAGGTTGATGGCCAAAAAATTATATTACAACATGTTAATAAGAAAGGGGGTGAAAGAGATGGTCACATGCAAAATGCTTTCCATGACATATGTCTTTCACTAGTCTATATAAGATACACAACAAGAAAGAGGCAACGACAATCGACAACATAAAAGTAATTTCTCAACAAGCAAAAATAAGGAGAGGTTAGCCATTATAGTACATGAAAATAGGTAGAAAGCTTAATTAGCTAGCTTGTGAGAAAAGGGAAGTGGGATGGATGTCCATGTAATGTTTCCATACACAAAGTCGTGTAACTTGATTATGCATTTCTCTAGTCATGCTGCTTTGTTGAATCTAAATATTTTTGTCAAAATAGGGTTAGTTGGTCATATGGTCACCCCTCTAAACATTATTACACATTGTAAAAGCCTTTTTCATATGTCACCATCCTAAGCTAATAGTCTTATTTGCCATTAAACCAAGCTATGTTAAAAGTGACCACAAAAAGTTTTGATTGTGTGTGTTGGGGGACTCAAAGATCATCATTGATTGGTTAAACAACAAGGGCCAACTTCAAGTCATTGCACTTGAATGCTGGAAAGATAGGATTACCGATCTCATCCAGGCCTTCACTCAAATCAACTTCTCACATATCTACAGGGAAACAAATGTGGAGGTAGATATGGTGTCCAAAAAAGCTCTATCAAGACTGATTGGTATATTGACTTATCAGCATTGGACAGATGGACATGAGGGTCCCCCTTAGTGTATCACACTTTTTTAGTCTTGATCATTAAGCACTGGACTTGATGCTTTTTTTGCTCATTTTTTGTATGAAATTTTGACTGATTGTCTATTAGCTGGATTAGATGCGATATGAAATAGATAGGAACATCTTTTTACCTATGGTTATGGGAACAATTAGACATGAATGGACCTATGGTTATGGGAACAGTTAGATATGGATGAAACAATACATATCTTTTATGTAATAGCACTGAACTGTATTTATTTTGGTTACAAAACCGTATTATAATACATGAGAAATTTTTCTTCTGAAAAAAAGTGACCACAAGAAGTCTTTCCATAAATCCCATGTTCCATATGTCGTTTTCTCAAATCACAAACAATTTAATAATTAATGTAGCACATAATCTTAATCCATCCTTCTAATATATGCTTTGAAAAATTATGTACCATGTCTACTTTTACCTTTAGCCTTTTTATAAGAACTATTCTATCAACCTTTAAACTTTTATGCTCAATTATTAATATACTAACTTTATGTGAAATAGATACCCATAAACTTAAATTAAAAGAGATTTAAAAACCTTATTAATATTCATAAACAATAATATATTTTTCATATTTTTATTTATAATTATAAATCTTAAATTAATAATATATTTTTATTTATAATTAAAAATCTTAAATTAATACTAAACTATTTTTTTTTGGGAGTCACAATTTTTTTTCCAAAATGCCAGAAATATGTATAGAGAATTATTAATGTAATGTTTACATATAAATGAAGAGTTCATTTTACCACACAAGGGACGTTTCATAATATTCTTTTCATATATATATTTTCATTATTAATAAACATATCATACAAATGACTTTTCTTATTTACAGATCTTCATTAAAAAAAATAGCCATTACTAAATCTGGAAAACATAGATATCCGAGGAAAAATATTTGCGATGTGAAAGGGACAAATTTGTACTTGCGAACGATATAGATATATATACTCTTACAAAGTGTGTAGAGGGGTTTTAAAGAGCTTCAAAGGTGGAAAACAGGAAGAAAGAAAGGAGGAATAGCTCGATGGCGTTAGTATTGGTGTGCGGACAGCCTTGCAGCGGCAAATCCACAGCTGCTGAATGCTTGAGGCGAGCTCTTGAAGCCCAACACCCCTCCTCCTGCTGCAATGTTCGCATCATTGACGAACCCTCTCTCCATCTTGATCGCAACCAAAGCTATGCCGGTATGCAATTAACTTTCTGCTTTCCCTGAATAATTTTTTTTCAAATTATCGGCCAACTATCTGTTTTGGGGTGATTTTCTCTGCAATATCGTTTTCTAGGACCTGCTGTTTTAAGTCGTCTGAAAATTTTGATGTTCAGACTCATCTACTGGATGGAAATTCCCAGTACTCTGCTGTTGAATCACACTTATTCTCCTCTTGTTTACACATGGGCTTATTTTTAAATATCAGTGGTGAGCACCCTTTTAGTCTGAGCTTAAAATTCAATCAGCTGGAAATCATGTACGCATCAAACTCACAGAGACTTAATGTGGATTATAAAATCCGCTTTATAGATGCAGGGTTGAAGCTCAACACCAGGCATTATATTTTTTGGCCTCAATACTAGTCGCAGTGTCCAAACATCAGAAAACATAAACAAGAGCGGGAAAACATAAAAAATCAAACTGTAAACAAAACCTGGTTGCTGTTTGGAAGTCAGGACCAGAGAAGGCATATCAGTTCAGGTCTTGCCGCAATGCTATACGAAGGACATTAGAGGTTTCTTGTGTGAGTCAATAAATTCGCCCATGCTTACACACGCAGGTCGTATTAAATATCATGGTTCAACAGCCAATGGAGCATTGGTTAACTGTTTACGTCAATGGAGTGCCAAGCCTTCCACCAGGACTCCATTCTTGCTGTGATCTGCCCCAGCTGTATTGCATGATTTCAAAGGGATGAGGCCGAGTACAAGTCCAAAGTGATTTTGGTGGAATAGATACCTAATGCCTGGCACCTTAGCCCATGGAAGTACGTTCCAGATCAATGGCAAATATTTCTTTTGACTTTGCTAAAAGTCTCTGGAAAGAATTTTCATCCACAACTTGATGAATTTATGACATTCTTTATCTCATAAAGCCCACACAAGGTTGATCAAAAATCTCTAGCTGTCTTCTCTTTCGACCAATGTTGCATGGGAATACGTCCCCACCCACTAGAGATGCATACTCTGCATTTCGCTCACCCCGAGGACTTGAGGACTGCAGGGGGCAATCCTAGTTTGGAAGGCGATGTTCTCTGGCACATAGGGAAGCCCACACAAGGTCGACCAAACATCTTTAGCTATCTTCTCTTTCGACCAATGTTGCATGGGAACTTGTCCCCACCCATTGGTGTGGAGATGCGTCCCCTACATTTCCTTGTCCTTGAGGACTTGGGGACTGTAGGGGCGAGTACTAGTTTGGAAGGAGACATGCTTGAGCACATGGTGGACTTCCCCATGTCCCCCAGACATTTCCCTCCAAAAACTGGGAGGTCTCAGAGGTGTCCCTCGATGTTTTTGAGGATGTCTGGATGCTCCCTATCCAAACTAGCACCTATGTGGCACTAGTTTCTCCAAGAAATTTTTTCACTCACTAGTTCAACATTTAGACCTTGACAAATGTTATATATGCAATAAGTGTGGGGTTGCTATGTAATATGTTTTTGTAATGGGGAATAATTCCAACAACACATTTTGCTCCCATGTTTGGTAGGTTCTAACTTCTTGTACTCTATTTATTATTTTTTCATGACATGGTAAGCAGAGCCACACTCTTCAAACAAAAAAATCCTATTCTGAAAATTGATTAACCTATCAAAACAATGAACGAAGGAATGCTAGATCTACAAACACGTAATTCAGAAAATTAGGACAAGAAGTAGGATTTGCAGTACTCAATCACATCACTCTCTATTACTATGAAAAGAAAGAATCTTAAAGCAATATTCTAAAAAAACTATTTCACTCTCCCAGTGGAATACCTTGTCTTTCTGTTATAGATCTTTTTTTCGGTAAGCTAGGAAATATTTATATTACTATCATACAAAAAAGGTTACAGCCATTGGCTTCTGTGACCTACCATAAAGGAAACCAGGCCATAGAGAGTCAAAATTCATTACCATTGTTTGTTTTTTCATGCTAGTAATATTACTAGCGATCATCAAAGTATCTTGTACTACCTAGATGGTATATAGTGGAAACTAGAATATAACTAGAAATCATAATACACATAAACATTAAAAGGCTGAACAGGATAGAAAACTAAGCTGTGCTAGCCTGACAGGCCTGGCAAAGTTGATGCCCGAGGCATCTCTTTTTGCACGTGGTCTTTAGGCATAGAGTCTTCCTCGATGATCATGTTGAAATTTGTAGTTCAGACAGGTATTTCCACTCTGATCTGTGTCTGATGTGTGGAAATCGTCATTAATATCTGTGTGGAAATCGTCATTAATATCTCTCAGAACTTTGGAAATTCACTTTATTAAAGTAATTATTAAAGTGAGTGTCTTTTTATAATTAATTGAGTTTAATTTAATGAAATGCCTAAGTTTTGTCATTAGTGAATTAAATGAATCCTAGCTCTTGATCTCAAGTGAGTTGAGATTTAATCTCAGCCGTCAATCACTTTGGAGATTGGGGTTATGCTTGATTTGGTCAAAACTCAAGATTATAAAAACAGCCAAGGTGAGAGGAGAAGACACACAAGCAACAACACAACTCAGTGAGAAATTGTGTGAGCCAAGAAAGACTTTTGCTCTGTCCGGAAGAGAGGAGAGATAACTGCAGAAGGTGCAGGGTATGAGCAGCCATCATATAGCCGTGGGCAGCGCCGAGGATGGTCGTAGGCAGTCATACAGGCTGCGGGAAGCGAGTACAGGCAGTGGGCAGCGCCGTACAGGCTGTGGGCAGCAAGTACAGGCCATGGGAAGTGTTGTACAAGCTGTGGGCAGGCCATATGGGCCGCGGGCAGCACCGTATAGGCTGCAGGCAGCAAGAACAGGCCGCGGGCAGGCCGTACGTGTTGATTTTCCCTGAACTTAGCACCCGACAATTAACTCAAATAAAATTGCTTTATTAATTTACTGCACAGCTAGGTTATCAACAAAATAATAAGCGAAAGCATTAAACCAAAAACCAATCACATTGCACATGAGATTTTGGGTAAAACCCCTAGAAAAACCCTTGTGGGAAAACCAAATCTTCTTTTATTATTATTGGTCTCCCTTCCTGGGATAATGGCCCTTCAGAGGATTACAAAGCAGCGATAACCTAGCCCACTTGGCTGCTATCTCCCTCGCCGCCCCTTTGCACACTTCCTCAACCCTGCCCACTCACACTTGGATGAACTCTTTTCACCCACTCAATGAGATCTCCTCATTCTCTCAGTGTGTGACACAAGCACATGAGCAAAGAATCCCTCTTTGCTCCTATGTGTTTTGTGTGTGTCTCATCCTCTCACCTAGGTTGCCTTTTATTACATCGAGTTAACCCTAAGTCCAAAACCCTAGATCTCCTCCAAAGTGATCAACGACTAAGATCTAATCTCACGTTCACTTTAGATCTAACCACTAGGACTTAATCAACTCACTTAAGTTACCAATGCCAAGTAAACTTAGGCATTAAAGTCAATTAATTAAATGATCATTCACTTGACTCAGCTTGACCATTTCCCTGGGGGTAATAATCTGATGCATGTGATAGGATGATGCCATACTTGAAACAAAAAGATGACATCTCTGCTGAACAAAATGCCTTAGCATTATCTGTGACTATTTTAGATGGAACCCCAAACCTGGTTATTATTCTGTCTTCTAGGAAATCCATCACTACCTTTTCAGTTGCTAACTTAGTTGGAATGGCTTCAACCCATTTTGTAAAGTAATCAGTAGCTGTGAGAACCCATGAAAAACCATTACTTGAATTATCACTGAATTTACCGATGAAGTCCAATCCCCATTGCTGAAAAGGTGCCTCTACTACGACTGGTTGTAAGGG
>ML781534.1:370784-385849 GCA_009831015.1 Picea engelmannii | reverse complement strand
TTTACAAAAATATAAGTGCTGGTGTTTAAAAACACCCAGTAGAACCCTGCTGTCTTCGACATAGATAATCTTCATGAAATGAGTTGACCTCCGTGCTAAACGAGCGGTCAACACCTCCACTTGTGGGGCACTTGGCTTGTAAAGACTTAGCATACACTGTGTCTATGTTCGAATCATTATAAATATGATTTCTGAAGATCGCGCACCATGCTTTATCGATGGTGTGAGCACCTAAAATAAACAATAAAACAGTTTTAGAAGCCAAGTCAGAAGTAGAATGAGTTTATAGTCGCGTGCAAGTATTCTGGGTTACTTGAAAGTGCAACCATTTCTCGTTGAGAAAGTCCCTGATCTTGAAATCTGGAGGTCAGATTGGCGAGGTCGAAAGCAGGAGAGGGAATGTTGCTGTTGGCAGTGCTTGGACTTGCAGTCCTGGAGTCTCTTCTTCCAAGCATCACTGTCCATGTAGGACCGGACCTCCCAACTAGCAAAAGCTGTATTGTTGATAGAAACTTAGCATGATAATAGAGCATTGCTCCAAGAGAGAGCTAAGTGGTGAGAATAAACGAAGGTCGAGACTCTTTCTACTTCAACATGCAATCTTTCATAACCAAGATGCTTTTGACAAAATTTATTTTTGAAATTCGAAATGCGTAAATGATTGCAAGGAGTAGTTTTAAAGGGCGAAATATCGAAAACATTGAGATCGCTTGCTTAAAATCTTTATAGGTGGTGACCTGATCAAGATGAATGGTTCGCCCCCTATGGCATGAATGGTGACCTGATTAGAGAAAGAGGTCCGAGACTGACATTCTTATATGGCACATGTAGTGACCTGATTAGAAGAATGGTCCCTGTAGCCCATGGCGTGACTTTCTCCCTCACTGAGAGGGAGTGTTGATGTTTGAGGCAGCATCATGAGACATTCTCCTTGAAGGATCTTGTGTGGACTAGTAGGGGGGAATGTAGACTTCATCCTGACATGCATCAGATGGTTAGATGAAGGAACCAAGACATTGGTTTCACGAGGAAACCTCGATATGTCTTGTGAGACATTGGTTCCATGAGGGAACCTCAATATGTCTTAGACATTGGTTTCATGAGGGAACCTCAATATGTCAAGTATGGTCCAAGATGACTTAGCATGATCGACATTTTTTTTCTGTGGGCAGAGGCATCCATGACTGCAGTGTATGTTCAGAACAAAAGTCTTCATAAGACTTTGAGGAACATGACTCCCGAGGAGGCCTTCATCGGAGTGAAAGCCTGAGGTTGGACACTTCAGGATATTTGGGTGTCCAGTATACATTCATGTACCCAAGGAGAAAAGGACCAAGCTAGACCCTTCAGGAAGAAAGGGTACATTTGTGGGGTATAGTGAGTCTTCAAAGGCATACTGGATCTACATCCTTGGTCAAAGACAGATTGAGCTGAGCAAAGATGTTACCTTTGAGGAGGAGGTAGCCTTCAGGAGATCTAGAGGATCTCACATGGAGATTGATAGTGAGAGACAAGAAGAGACGGTGCCTTCTCCCTCTCACCCTCCAACAGTTCAGAGGGAGATAGTTGAGCCTATTGATCCAATTGATCCCGTTGATCCTATAGCTCCAGTTGATGTTCCCAGAAATATTGCAGTAGGTCAGAAGAGACCTGCATGGGCTCGTCAGACTCTGCAGAAGGCAAAAGGACATGCAACTCCTCGTGGTACCTTCCGAGAGAGAAAGATATCTCAGAGATATTCGTGCTATGTCACAACTATGAGCCACATCATTGATTCTGAGCCTTCCTATTGTGAGGAGGCATCTAGTCAGCCGGTATGGAGAGATGCCATGATGGAGGAGTATCAGTCCATCATGAAGAATGATGTGTGGGATATTGTTCCGAGACCTGAGGGGAAGTCTGTAGTGACTTCCAAGTGGATCTATAAGATCAAACACATAGCTGACGGGAGCATCGAGAAGCACAAAGCAAGATTTGTTGCGAGAGGATTCTCTTAGGTGGAGAGAATAGATTACTAGGAGACATTTGCTCCTGTTGCCCAATACACTTCTATTCGAATGATTATTGCCCTTGCAGCATCCATGGGTTGGAGACTACATCAGATGGATGTGAAGACAACCTTTCTCAATGGAGAGATTGAGGAAGAAGTATACATCGAGCAACTAGATGGTTTTATGATACATGAGAAGGAGTCTCATGTGTGTAGGTTGAAGAAGGCTCGGTATGGACTCAAGCATGCACCTCAAGCTTGGTATGCGAGCATTGATGAACACATGATGAGTTTGGGCTTCAACAAAAGTTTTGTTGATCCCAACTTGTACTACAAGACTGTTAATGGTGAGTCCCTGATTTTGGTCCTCTGCGTTGATGATTTATTCATCACCGGTACAGAGAGCCTTATTGCTGAATGCAAGTATGCGTTGGCCTTTGAATTTGAGATGAAGGACCTTGGTATGATGCACCACTTCTTGGGACTAGAGGTGTGGCAAAGAACTGATGAGATCTTCCTAAGTCAGGGGAAGTACACAATTGAGATATTGAAGAAGTTTGGGATGCTGAATTTTAAGCTCATGACTACACCAATGGTGACGAATTTGAAGAAACTAAGTGTGTCTTCTTCCAATTTCGATGAGATTGATCCGACCCTATACAAACAACTGATTGGATCATTGATGTACCTGGTTAACACCATACCAAATATTTGTTATGCAATGAGTGCACTTAGCTAGTTTATGAGTCAGCCGAGATAGACATACTGGATTGCTACGAAGCGTGTGTTGAGATACATGCGAGGCATAGTTGGACATGGTCTGAGATATACTTCCAGTATTGACATGAGGTTGCAGGGATATACCGACTCTGATTGGGCAGGGAGCGCAGTGGACAGAAAGAGAACCTTCGGGTGTTGCTTCACTTTGGGCTCTACCATGGTTTCCTGGTGTAGCAGGAAACAAGACTTTTGTGGCTTTGAGCACCGCAGAAGCAGAGTACATTGCACTAAGTGTGGCAGTCCATGAAGCAGTGTGGCTTTGCAAGCTCCTTGCAGAGTTATTTGAACATGTGATGGATTCCACTGTTATTCATTGTGATAACCAGAGTTGTGTGAAGATCTCAGAGAATCCAGTGTTTCATGAAAAATCAAAACACATTGAGATAAAGTACCATTACATCCGAGACATAGTGTAGAGGAAGGCAATACTGGTGCAATACCTTCCTACAGATGAGCAGGTTGTTGATGTTCTTACCAAACCAGGATGGAGTTCGAGTACTTCCGTGACAGACTTGGCGTGGCAAAGAATGCCTCCCTCGCTGAGAGGGAGTGTTGATGTTTGCAGCTTCCTGAGACATTCCCCAGATCATGCTCCTCTATGATTGAATTGAGTTGATCCGTGAGGACACTTATCCGAGAAGGGATAAGTGGGTTTGGGCTTATAGCCCAATGTCCCTTGTGGAGAGCACATGAGGACATGTCAAGGGAGTTGACCTTGACGTCACACACTATGGGGAGTTGACCCTAGTGTTTCTAGAGGGAGTAGTCTCTAGAAGTCCACATGGGAGTGCCATGTGTGACAGACATTCTCCATATCGTACTCCTTTGTGACTGAGTTGAGTTGATCTATGAGGACACTTATCCGAGAAGATATAAGTGGGTTTGGGCTTATAGCACGCAAGGACACGTCCCTTGTGGAGAGCACATGAGGACATGTCAAGGGAGTTGACCTTGACGTCACATACTATGGGGAGTTGACCCTAGTGTTTCTAGAGGGAGTAGCCTCTAGAAATCCACATGGGAGTGCCATGTGTGATAGACCTTTTGCTACAATATACTGAGTAAGCATCGGGTGGACCTTCTCCTAGATTGGGCTGCAAACCAAGGGAGATATGATGCATTTATCACAAAGGTGTACTTGTGGTAAATGGGCCCAGGTGTAGTCCTTCCTTGATCATGACAAGGAATAATATGGACTCGAGGTGCTTTTCACGTGTCAGTTAGCATCGAGCTGACATTCACTCACAAGTGTGTACCTGTGGTGAATGACCCTGGTGGGGTCTTTGTCCTAGTCATGGTGATTTGACAAGGAATGATAAAGACTCAAGATGCTAGATGTTGTCACATGTAGACCCAGAGTGAGCCTGATCTCAGTGAGAGTTAATAGGCTTAGAGGGAGAGCTGCAAAAGGAGTTTTCCCTCGGTTCAGGTGGGAGAGAGACATCTCCCAAAATTGACAGACAAGTGTCATGAGTCTAGGGTGAAGTTTGTATACTTTAGAGACAAGCTTTGGCATGATGAAGAATGTCTGCCTCGTTGAGAGGGAGTGTTGATGTTTGGACTGTTATCGCGCAATTTGTACTTTGAAAGAAAGGAAAGGTAAATGAAGACAAATTGACGAAATGGGAGACTATCCTATCACTGTCACCTCAACAAGATGTCTCTTTCTATTTAGGGTGGTAGGCCCAAGGGAGACGTCCCCGGTGACTTGGGGTTTTGAGAAGGCAAAGGGTAAAGGCTAAGTAAAAGTTTCCATCTCACAAGTCACCACCGATCAGAAAGTCTGGCTAAATAGCGAATAAAAGATAATGAAAACCAGAAATGTACTTGCCCGGAACAAAGCAACATGAAACTATATTTGCAAGATCACTTGCTGGTTAGCACTTCATATAATTGGAGACTTTCTCAATAAAAGCATTTGACTAATATATTGATGAAGTAAGCAAAGATGTATAGTAGCAATAATCACAATACGATACTTCACAATAAATGCTTCAGAATGAGCAAGAATGATTAATCATCAATATCATAACACCAACATTCATAAGAAGCAAATAAGGCTATGCATTAGTCAATCTTTCAATTGCTTAAAGAAGCATTAAATGTTGCAAAGTATGACTATAACTCAAATGGATAATAGCAACAATGAGGTTAGTAGGTCAATCTAAGCTAGGGTTAGAAGGTATTAGTAGTTGTTCAAAGATTTGGATGTTTGAAAGTTGTGATCAAAACACTCAAGCAAGAAGTCTTAGACCAGTGCATTCATAGGGCAAATGGAGTCAAAAGTAGTGACAAGAATTGAAGGAGCAAGATGATAGTAGTAGGGCCAAAGACAAGAGGAATTTGATGGATGAAGTGTTGGTAAGCCAAGGCTTCAACCATCAATCCCTAGGGGAAAACGACTACTAAGGTGTAGGTAACCCTAGGCCTTAGTAGGTTTTCCTCCTTCTTTAGCTCAATGACAAAGTAAAAACGGCTAGGATTAAGAACAAGTGATAGGGTGTTGCAATGGCAAGGCCCTAGCAATGGCTTCAACAACAAAAACGACTCCTTGGCATAATCTAGTAGGTAGATAGCAATGAAAACAAGGACATTAACATGTGCTTATTCCCTAGGGTTTAATGCAACAATTTCATTAACAAAATGTAAAGTAAAAGACTATAACCATTCAAGTAAGAGAAGGATTGCAGAAATTTACTCACATTCACCAAGTATTTATCAAGCCAAACCCTAGTTATAAACCATCCACCAAGAAAAATGCCAAAGATCACCAAAATAAGCCTCCTTCAACAAGTGCGCATTAGAAATTTCAGCCAAAACCCTAAGAAGGGCACAAATTTCAGACCTCACCAAGTGGTGAGTGAAAGATCATGAGAAAATGAGAGTTTTAACCCTCAATTTATACAATAGCAATGACCTTAATTTTACTTTTAGGTCACAAAAGGCCGACATGGCCAAATTTATATCAAAATACCGTTTTACACTAAATGTCATAATTAAAACCCTAAATCAAGCATAAATGATGACGTCATGCCCTTTTAGGGTGACATTAGACCCTTTTAGGGCAACGTTGGCTTCCTGGAGCAAAACGTTAGGCCTCCTTGGGCCTTAGGAACCTGCCACATGTGCCACTTGGCACATAACTGCCTACCAAAACCTCAAGCACTAGATGACGTCATGGGTGTCCTGGGTGATGTCATGGGCCTTCCAAGGCCAATGTCCCGGTGGAAAAGGCACAACCTCCCTGGGTATGGGTCTGCCAAGATGCCTCTGGTGGAACGTCCTCTTCTTCTCCGATGCAAACCCTCTGATCTGTCTTTGCCCCCTGTTGGGGCCTCAACATCCATCTGGTGGGCTTTCAACCCCATGGAGGTCTGAACTAATCATCTCCTCATGTGTACCTGTCCATCGGGTATGATCCTGAAACATCAATAGATACGCCCTCCATGGGCTCATAAGTCACAGGGATCATAGCAATGTCAATCACATCTAATCATCAAGTTATTAAACATGTGCATAAAACCCCTTTTACCCGGACAAGTGCTCAAAGACATTATACTAATCTACAAGCCAAGTTTGGAGGAAATGCTAGGACGTCGTATTGGGCTAATGCTCACTAGATGTGGGATGTTTCTGGATGAGGTGGTAAGGGATGTGAGTGGATGAGGTGGTAAGGGATGTCTGGGCAAGGGGTGCAGTGATAGCAGGGAAATGCATGGCTTACCTGTGGGTGGCTCTGTAGAGGGTGAGTTGTACCTGTCATGGATGCAAATGTTTCCAAGCCCATTCATGCCTTTTGTCTTTATTCTTATTGCTTTTTCTTTCAAGAAGCTAGTCAGAGGACACTGCCCTGGCGTGGTGACCAGTGGTGGCAATGTTACCCACAAGCATTTCACAGAAATGAGAAGGCTGGCTCGTGATGAGACCCCCTTTCTCTTGGCTATGCCACCAAGAGCCACTACCCTGGCGTGGTGACCAACTGCAGGTAGTGTCATACCGCTACACGCCCATGGACTTAATAGGTTGGTTCATGATGAGATCCCCTATCCTCTAACTAGGTCTTGTTTTTTGTTATTTTTATGGGTCCCTCTGTTTCTTGCTAAGAAGATTTTTACTGCTTTCTCGGGGATCCCTTGGCGAAGCATCTCGAGGTTTCATTCTTTGGCTTCTATCTTTTTCCAACTACTTTTACCCTTTGGGCCTTTAGCCCCTTCTTCTCACAAGATAAGGTACAACCCTTAAATATTTGGCCAACCCAATGCCCAGACTGGTGTAATGGGATGGATGAGTGGGAAGAGGATGGAAAGTGGTAAGTATGGTGGGTGCGGACGATGGCTTCTCATGAATCCCCCCAATGGCAACTCAAAACCTATGGGCACAAGCTTACTAGGGCATCCTGTCATTCCCCCCAGATATGGTCAAGTGGATAGGTATAAGATCCAAGCACTTGTTAGAAACAAAAATAATTGAATGCACATATTCAAAGGTTTTGAGGATCAGAGTGACACATACCATGATACCCAGACTCATTACCTATTGGAGCAAGATCCATTTCTGCTACAGGACCAGGTCGAGGTGATGGATGCTGCTGCCGCTGACAAAGTGGAGGCGCTGAAGAATGAAAAGATGGGCCCTCCAGGGCCATGCTCAAGTCGATTTGGCTCTCGGTACTCCATGTCTAGGACCTGTGGGCCTTGAGACATAATCTCCTTAGTTATCCCTAAACTGGGGGATAACATCTGGCTCCAACTCGGGGACATGTGCTCACCGTAGAGCGCATGAGAACCTCAACATCTCTTGGCATAACTTGTAACCTGCTTGATCTCAAAATAAAGCTGTTAGCAATCATTTGGGGTGGTGATATCATCCCCGTCTCACATATCAATAAAAACGAAAGCAAGCATATATACAAGTGTGAATACAAACTATTCTAGCATGAAATGCAAATGGTATGTACAATGAATGCAAATGCCTACTTACCTGTACTTACCTGTCGGCTGAATGCTAGGTGTAGTCAAATGACCAGTGAAACCATCCTAGCAATGTCTCACAATACCTGCCTCTGTGCTTCATCATAAACCAAAACAGTGATAAGTTAAGCACAAAAATAACATGGGTTAGAGAGTGTATCGTACCATCAGAAACCATAAAGTCTAACTCATGGAGGCGGGTGGGAGGGATAAAATCATGCGAAGTCATTCTATGAGAAAAGTGCTCAATCCACTTCAGGAAAGGATCGTGAAAAGTCAAAGGTTCAGAAAACTGACTCAAAAGATCTGAAAGCCGGCTACCTAGGACGTCCTCATAATCCGAACCCTGGGAAAGGGTTGACAAGGATCTAGAAGATGACCGACAAACTCTTAAGGGAAGGTTGAAAGGCTGAGATGACATACCTTTTCTTGGAGTATTCAACCTACCCTTGAACTCCAAGGTTTACTCCAGAGGAAACTCAATACAAAAGACATATTTCCCAACTACACCTTTAATGACACAGCAAGGTAAAGTAATCGGAGGTGGCTGGAGAAAGCTGTCACAAGAATCCTTCTTCAGGAAAATGATGTCCTTACTTCTATCAAGACCCGAGCACAATGGTGGTTGATAATCCTCTTCATGGAATGAATCCAAGTGCTCAGAGGAGTACTCATCAAAATCCCCAAGGTATGACCGAAAATTATCAGGAAAATATGGGACTAGGTCAACCTTGGGTGTTTGGAAAGTATCGGTAATCATATCATTTCCTTGTTGCCATTGGTCAAAATCAAGGGTAACCTGTTGTGATAACTGTAAAGGCAACATTTGGAGATGATTCTCAATGTTGTAAATGGGGTCCATATCATAACCAACTACATCCCACTTACGTCTTCCAACATGTATGAACTCATCAATATTAACTATGTCATTATCTGTATCATAACATGAAGGATTCAAATCATTCAAGGTCTCATCCATCTCCTCCTTATTTCCCAAATCATAAAGTAGAGAATCATCAAAATTTTGGAGAGGAGGGTAACTTATTGTGTTTGTTTCTTCTTGTGCAGGGGAAAGAGGCTCGTGGATGGCTTCATTAGAGAGAGGAGGGTATGTCGACACTTCATCATCTTGCTTGGGATCCAGCTCCTCAACTGTTTCTTCAGCGATCCTTTGCTCTTGGAAAACCTCATCAAGATCTTTTCCCTTAACATTTTGTTGGTCAAAAATTTGTTCCCCTTCTTCTTGGAAATTAGCAGTAAAGGTTTCAAGGGAAACTAAACTTTCCAAACTAAGAGTGACTGGGATACCTTCAGGGTCATTGATTTTGGTCCCTAGGGAGAAGATGTGTTCTCCCTTGGACAAAGAGATATTTGCCTCGATTTGTACTGCCATGTTATAAGCTTCGTAGAGTGTTTTTGGCCTCTTTTTACTTAGGAGAAACCCTAAATGCACCAAGAGTGCATTGTTAAAGAGATACACGAGGTACTTGTCTTCAGGATGATGGTTTCCAGGAATCTGATATAGCAATCTCTCAAATCTACCTTGGAAATCCCATACAGTCTCATTTTTAGTTTGTTTTGCATACTCGACTCCTTTTAGTAACGTTTGGATATCTTCCAATTTCATACCCCACCTTTTGAGAAAGGTTTCTTCTAACTGGTCCATAGATGTGATGCTAGCAACAGGGAGATCATCATACCATTTCCTAGCATTTCCATGAAGAGTGGCAGAGAAAAGTTTCATTGCCAAATCTTCAGCATCATCACTGATAGGATGGAGTTGAAAGAAAGCCCAAAAATCACCCATGTGATAGTCGACTCTTTCCCCATCACTACCAGTGAATCTAGGGAGCCACTTTTTGTACTTCGGGGGCATTTGTCGAGGGTATCTCGGGATTTTACTCATGTCCAAAGGTTTGAAGTTTCCCGGGTCCCATTGAGAAGTCATTGTTGGCTTTGTCATTAGTGGAGTCGCTAGATAATTTTCTTGAAATTATCAAAGAAATAAGGGAATCATCCTTAGTGGAGTCGCCAGGTAAGCTTGTAAGATAAAGATTCTTGAGGAAAGGCTTACCGAAAAAGTGTCGTCTTTGAGGAGAATTGACTCAGTGTTCCCCGGCAACGATGCCAAAATGTTATTGCGCAATTTGTACTTTGAAAGAAAGGAAAGGTAAATGAAGACAAATTGACGAAACGAGAGACTATCCTATCATTGTCACCTCAATAGGATGTCTCTTTCTATTTAGGGTGGTAGGCCCAGGGGAGACGTCCCTGGTGACCTGGGGTTTTGAGAAGGCAAAGGGTAAAGGCTAAGTAAAAGTTTCCCTCTCACAAGTCACCATCGATCAGAAAGTCTGGCCAAACAGCCAATAATAGATAATGAAATCCAGAAATGTACTTGCCCGAAACAAAGCAACATGAAACTATATTTGCAAGATCACTTGCTGGTTAGCACTTCATATAATCGAAGACTTTCTCAATAAAAGCAATTGACTAATATATTGATGAAGTAAGCAAAGATGTATAGTAGCAATAATCACAATACGATACTTCACAATAAACACTTTATAAATGCTTTAGAATGAGCAAGAACGATTAATCATCAATATCATAACACCAACATTCATAAGAAGCAAATAAGGCTATGCATTAGTCAATCTTTCAATTGCTTAAAGAAGCATTAAATGCTGCAAAGTATGACTATAACGCAAATGGATAATAGTAGAAATGAGGTTAGTAGGTCAATCTAAGCTAGGGTTAGAAGGTATTAGTAGTTGTTCAAAGATTTGGATGTTTGAAAGTTGTGATCAAAACACTTAAGCAAGAAGTCTTAGACCAGTGCATTCATAGGGCAAATGGAGTCAAAAGTAGCGGCAAGAATTGAAGGAGCAAGATGATAGTAGTAGGGCCAAAGACAAGAGGAATTTGATGGATGAAGTGTTGGTAAGCCAAGGCTTCAACCATCAAACCCTAGGGGAAAACGACTACTAAGGTGTAGGTAATCCTAGGCCTTAGTAGGTTTTCCTCCTTCTTTAGCTCAATGACAAAGTAAAAACGGCTAGGATGAAGAACAAGTGATAGGGTGTTGCAATGGCAAGGCCCTAGCAATGGCTTCAACAACAAAAACGGCTCCTTGGCATAATCTAGTAGGTAGATAGCAATTAAAACAAGGACATTAACATGTGTTTATTCCCTAGGTTTTAATGCAGCAATTTCATTAACAAAATGTAAAGTAAAAGACTATAACCATTCAAGTAAGAGAAGTATTGCAGAAATTTACTCACATTCACCAAGTATTTATCAAGCCAAACCCTAGTTATAAACCATCCACCAAGAAAAATGCCAAAGATCACCAAAATAAGCCTCCTTCAACAAGTGCACACTAGAAATTTCTGCCAAAACCCTAATAAGGGCACAAATTTCAGACCTCACCAAGTGGTGAGTGAAAGATCATGAGAAAATGAGAGTTTTAACCCTCAATTTATACAATAGCAATGACCTTAATTTTACTTTTAGATCACAAAAGGTCGACATGGCCAAATTTACATCAAAAAACTGTTTTACACTAAATGTCATAATTAAAACCCTAAATCAAGCATAAATGATGACGTCATGCCCTTTTAGGGTGACGTTAGACCCTTTTAGGGCAACGTTGGCTTCCTGGAGCAAAACTTTAGGCCTCCTTGGGCCTTAGGAACCTGCCACACGTGCCACTTGGCACATAACTGCGTCCCAAAACCTCCTCAAGCACTGGATGACGTCATGGGTGTCTTGGGTGATGTCATGGGCTTCCAAGTCCAACTTGGTGGAAAAGGCACAACCTCCCTGGGTATGGGTCTGCCAAGATGCCTCTGGTGGAACGTCCTCTTCTTCTCCGGTGCAAACCCTCTGATCTATCTTTGCCCCCTGTTGGGGTCTCAACATCCACCTGGTGGGCTTTCAACCCCATGGAGGTCCGAACTAATCATCTCCCCATGTGTACCTGTCCATCAGGTATGATCCTAAAACATCAACAGATATGCCCTCCATGGGCTCATAAGTCACAGGGATCATAACAATGTCAATCACATCTAATCATCAAGTTATTAAACATGTGCATAAAACCCCTTTTACCTGGACAAGTGCTCAAAGACATTATACTAATCTACAAGCCAAGTTTGGAGGAAACGCTAGGACGTCGTATTGAGCTAATGCTTACTAGATGTGGGATGTTTCCGGGAGAAATCAAATCCAAGCCATGTGAGTGGATGAGGTGGTAAGGGATGTCTGGGCAAGGGGTGCAGTGATAACAGGGGGATTACCTGTGGGAGCCTCTGTAGAGGGTGAGCTACACTTGTCATGGATGCAAATGTTTCCAAGCCCATTCATGCCTTTTGTCTTTATTCTTATTGCTTTTTCTTTCAAGAAGCTAGTCAGGGGACACTGCCCTGGCGTGGTGACCAGTGGTGGCAATGTTACCCACAAGCATTTCATGGAAATGAGAAGGCTGGCTCGTGATGAGACCCCCTTTCTCTTGGCTATGCCACCAAGGACCACTACTCTGGCGTGCTGATCAGTTGCAGGTGTGTCATACCGCTAGATGCCCATGGACCTAATAGGCTGGCTCGTGATGAGACCCCCTATCCTCTAACTAGGTCTTGTCTTTTGTTATTTTTATGGGTCCCTCTGTTTCTTGCTGAGAAGCTTTTTACTGCTTTCTCGAGGATCTCTGGGCGAAGCATCTCGAGGTTTCATTCTTTGGCTTCTATCTTTTTCCAGCTACTTTTACCCTCTGAGCCTTTAGCCCCTTCTTCCCACAAGGTAAGGTACAACCCTTAAATATTTGGCCAACCCAATGCCCAGACTAGTGTAATGGGATGGATGAGTGGGAAGAGGATGGAAAGTGGTAAGTATGGTGGGAACGGACGATGGCTTCTCATGAATCCCCCCAGTGGCAACTCAAAACCTATGGGCACAAGCTTACGAGGCATCCTGTCATTCCCCCCCATATATGGTCAAGTGGATAGGTATAAGATCCAAGCACCCGTTAGAAACAAAAAGAATTGAATGCACATATTCAAAGGTTTTGAGGATCAAAGTGACACATACCATGATACCCAGACTCATTACCTCATGGAACAAGATCCCTTTCTGCTACAGGACCAGGCCGAGGTGATGGATGCTGCTGCTGCTGACAAAGTGGAGGCGCTGAAGAATGAAAAGATGGGCCCTCCAGGTCCATGCTCAAGTTGATCAGGCTCTCGGTACTCCATGTCTAGGACCTGTGGGCCTCGAGACATAATCTCCTTAGTTATCCCTAAACTGGGGGATAACATGGACAACATCGGGAAGACATTCTTCTAGATTAATAATTAATAATATATATAATAAGTAATAATGATAATAATAAATAATTATTTATTATCCAAGGGACGCATCCTTTCATGGATGGTCACCATATGTTCTCTATATATGGAACACTCATCATTGTAATAAAACACATCGATCATATCTCATCTCATATGAAGAAAAACAACAAATTATTCCAGCAAGTGTATTTTATTTAGTGAGTTGTAATTAATTATTTCAGCAAGGAAGTCACTAGGAAATAATTTATCTAGGGTTGGGATTAGAAAATTAACATGGTATCAGAGCATTCACTCGGAAGAAGAGGCCAATTTTAAAAGTTTTTTGCAGATCTATAAATCAGTAGGGTTAATTCCACGACAATTTGATCAGATCTAGAAATGGCAAGAACTAGTCTTAGGTTTGAATGTTGGTTGGATGGACTTTGGAGCATCTAACTTCCTGTCCTGGAAAGCAAGGGTTACTTTGCTTTTGAAGGAACATGACCTTTGGGAGATTGTAGAGAAGGTTGTTCCTACACCGACAAATGCAGTAGAGAAGGCCGCTCTTGAGAAGAAGGACATCAAAGCCCAGAGAGTGATCTTGGATGTCGTGAAGGATCATTTGATCCCTCACGTAGCAGAGAAGCAGTTGACCATAGAGATGTTCAAGTCTAGTGGATTTGTTCCAGAGTGAAAACTTGAACAAGAGGACGATCTTGAGAAACAAGCTCAATCCATCTAGATGTCAAGATTTGACAATGTTGCCAGCGACTTCATGAGGATCACCCAGACATGTGATCATCTTGCAACCATTAGGGAGAAAGTGGATGACGTAGAACTTGTTAATGTGACATTGAATGGTTTCACCAAGCGATGGGAACCTTATGTCAATGGGATCTCTGTTCTAGATAAACTTCCGAACTGGGAGAGGCTTTGGGATGATTGCATCTAGGAAGAAACTCAGGAAGAGTCCAAAGCTAACAAGCAGGGAGGTATTGATGAGAACCTGGCTCTTGTCAGTCAGGCAAGAAAGGGCAAAGGAAAGGGTTCCAACAAGAAGGGTAACAATGAGGGGGCAATCTCACATCCGGGGAAGAAGAAGGACTTGAGTAAGATCAAGTGCTTTGCATGCCACAAGAGTGGTCATTATGCATTTCAGTGTCTGGAGAAGAAGAAAAGAAGAGGAAAATCACAACAGGTAGCAACTGTTAAGGTTTAAGATATTATTAGGTTTCTTTTCAATTCACTAGATAACCATAGCATAGATAGGATCACTGAGAAATACACAATCACAAGAGACACAACATTTATCCTGGGAAACCCTCATGGGGGAGAAAACCCAACAAAAAATTCATTAATATAGATAGCCAATACAATGCCAAGAGATAACTCAAACAAATACAGAAAGTCCTCTTCAAGAAGTGCGCCTCTCTCTCTCTCTTCTTCTTCTCCAACTACAGCTCCAAACTTGTGCTCTGATGAACAAGTGAGTGTGTGTACAAATGAGGCACTGGCCTCTCTTATTTATACAATCTGGCAGGCGCTGAACTGGGGTGTCTTTTCACTGGCAGGGTCGACTTCTCATTCTGGGTGGTTATAACCACTTTAATATATTCTGGGTTGTTATAACCACTTTAATATATTCTGGGGCCGACTTTTCATTTAGCCCATTACAATTAGGGTTTGACCAATCTGCAAAAGGGGATTTGGTCAATTAAAATACCCGACCTGATCAATCCGCAAAAGGGGATTGATCTAATGAATAATACATCAATAATAATTAGAATACTTTTTGCAGTTACATTATTTCAACACTCCCCCTTAACAAGAAGGGTATTCTACAATAGCATTAGGCGAGAGAGAGGGCATCATCATCAACAACATCTTGGAACACTGATTGGCATATCTATAAATCATCGAAAGTTTTTCTCATCATCAATATCATCATTCATAGCAGAGAGCTGGAATGGCATCATCATCCTCATCAGCAAGAGGCTA
>ML781534.1:338024-357656 GCA_009831015.1 Picea engelmannii | reverse complement strand
GAAGCGCCTGTGAAGCGCCCTCCGAAGGGGACGCTTCGGAAATGGCAGGAATCGTGCTCAAGAGCCTCGAAGCGCGCTTCCAAAAATTGAGTCGCGCTTCAGAGGGAGCTTCCAGGACGCACCCGCCCGGATCGAGCTTCGGGGCTTCGAAGCGGGGGGGGGGGGAGCTTCTGGTAACCCTGGTGTAGGCTTAAGAAAGCCTTGTATGGACTCAAGCAGGCACCCTAGGGTGTGGTATTCCAAGATTGACATATACTTGCAGAGTATAGGCTTCACCAAGAGTGAGGCGGATCCTAACTTGTACTTCATACTTGTTGGGTCCGATCCACTCATCTTTGTGCTATACATAGATTGTTTGTTTCTCACAGGTGCAGAGGAGCATATAGCCAGGTGCAAGGTAGATTTAGTTACAGAGTTTGAGATGAAGGACATTGGCTTGATGCATTACTTCTTGGGGTTATAGGTATGGCAGAGATCGGGTGAGTTCTTCCTTGGTCAAGGGAAGTACACAGTGAAGATCTTGATGAGATTTAGGATGGAGGATTGTAAACCAATGGCTACACCTATGATTACCAATCTGAAGAAGGTTGTCACTTCAGATTCAGATTTGGTGGACCCCATGTTATACAAATAGATGATAGGTTCTTTGATGTATTTGGTCAACACCAGGATAGATATATGTTTTGCTGTGAACACCTTGAGCCAATTCATGGTGGAGCCAAGGCAGGTGCATTGGGTAGCAACGAAGCATGTGCTCAGGTACAATGGAGTATGGTCTGAGGTATCTTGGAGGTGATGGAGTGAGGCTGCAGGGATATACATACTCAGATTGGGCAGGGAGTGTAGTAGATAGGAAGGGCACCTCAGGGCACTGCTTTAGCTTGGGATCGACAATGATATTATGGTTCAACAGGAAGCATAATTCCATAGCACTCAGTTCAACAGAGCCAGAGTAAATGACAACAAGTATGGTTAGTTGCGAAGCCATTTGCCTTCGCAAATTGCTTACAGGATTATTTGATCATGCGTTGGAGCCCACGGTGATATATTGTGATAATCAGAGTTGTATCAAAGTCTCTGAGAATCCAGTATTCCATGACAGGTCCAAGCATATTGAGATCATGTATCATTTCATCCGAGACAAGATCCAAAAGGGAGTAGTTAAGCTTCAATATATCTCCACAAATGAGCAGGTTGCAGACATTCTAACCAAACCCTTGGTTAAAGGGAAGTTTGTTTTCTTCAGAGACAAACTTAGAGTGGTGCAATATAGCTTCCTCACTAAGAGGGAGTGTTGAAGTTTGTATCTCGGACAGGTATTTCCACATTGGCCTGTGTCTGATGGGTGGAAATTGTCATTAATACCTCTCAGAAATTTGGAAATTCACTTTATTAAAGTGAATGTCTTTTTATAATTAATTGAGTTTAATTTAATGAAATGCGTAAGTTTTTGGCATTAGTAAATTAAATGAATCCTAGCCCTTGATCTCAAGTGAGTTGAGATTTAATCTCAACCATCAATCACTTTGGAGAATAGGGTTATGCTTGATTCTGTCAAAACTCAAGTTTATAAAAGCAGCCAAGGTGAGAGGAGAAGACACACAAGCAACAACACAACTCAGTGAGAGATTATGAGAGCAAAGGACTTTTGCTCTGTCCAGAAGAGAGTAGAGAGCCAAGGGAAGCAGGTGCAGGGTACGGGTAGCTACTGTACAGCCACGGGCAGTACTGAGGAAGGCCGCAGGCAGCTGTACATGCCACAGTCAGCACCGTACAGGTTGTGGGCAGAGGGTAGGCTGTACGGGCAACACCGTACAAGCCGCGGGCAACAAGAATAAGCCCTGGGCAGGCCGTATTGGGCGCTGGGCAGTTTGCTCGGCAGTTCAGGCAGCCAAGTTTGGTAGAAAATTTGTCTTTTCTCTGTAGGCAAATTTTCCCCTGTAAGGGAGCACTTGTAAGCTTGGAGTCATTATTAATGAAGATCTGATTTGAAGTGCAGAAACTAGTTGTGCATGTGTCGTTATGAGATTGGTTTCTATTTGCTTCCGCTATTTAATTTCTGTTAATTATTCCAGCTAGTATGTTTTATTCAGTGAGGTGTAATTAATTATTTCAGCAAGGAAGTCACTAGGAAATAATTTATCTAGGGCTGGGATTAGAAAATTAACAGAGACTTGGGTTGGAGAGTGTTCCCCTTGATTCCGGAGTTCCCCTAGCCTCTTCCATGTCCTCCTTGTCACTGTCATGAAGATCTGACACTACTATGCTGACACCAAACATAGCTTTAAAGACTGCCTCAAACTTTTTGTCCATGAGGTCTAATGTGTTGACAATGGCTTGATTCTGAACAGTGAATACTTCTTTTTTCCACTACTTGAGCAATAAATGCTTTGGTAAGCCAGTGGAGCTCAGTCACTCTGAAAAGTTTAGTATCCTAGGTCCTAGAGAATCCTGGGTCTGAAATCCAACCCTTATACTCCTCCTCTATTTGTTCTTTTGAGACTCTTCTCCTCTTTTGCTTGACAGTGTTCCATGCTTGCTATCTCCTGTTTGACTTGCGGCGGAAATTTAGTGGAAGAGCCTTTCAGCGTTGATGGCATCTTTTTCTGCCCTTGTTGAATATTGAGGGAGACAGTGAGGGTTGGGATTTCTGGAGAGAGATTTCATTTTTCCTCGAGTTCCCCTCCTACTGGTTTCAGGGCTTGCTAGAATACTGTTCCCAACTAGCATGTAGAAGTTATATAGGATAGAGTGCTTCTTTCCTTGATCTCTGTGCCCTAATCTAATCCTGGAAACTCTCTCTGCCACGAGCCTTTCATAACTTTATAACAACAACTAATCAAGGAACTAAATTTTTTTTTAAATAAAGAAAAGTATTCTTAAACTTGAAAAACACCTTTAAATTTGGCATGCTAAAGATGGTGCATGCATGCATGCATGTGCCTCAACATCGATTGCCTGTGCTACACCTTCATTAACTACACCTCACACAAGCTCTGCACACAGATAAAGTTTGAACTTGGATATGTTGAAGACATTGCTGTTGAAGGAGATCAACTTCCGAGCAACAGGTAAAGAAACTAACACTCCCTCTTTGAGAAGAAGGTGTTCTCCATCAAACCATGTCTCTCCCATAACATCTCAATCTTCCCCTTAGCCAGGGGCTTGGTCAAAATGCCTGCCACCTGCAAATCTAAAAGAACATAATCAAGGACCATTGCTCCCTTTTGAACTCTCTCTCCGAGGAAATGGTATCGAATATCGAAGTGCTTGGAGTGATCATGAAAAACAGATTCTCAGAGAGCCTGATGCAATTTTGATTGTCACAGTAAACAATTGTAGGCTCCAACATCTCATCAGAAAACTATGTTATCAACTTCTGAAGCCATATGACCTCAGAACTAGCAGAACTTAGAAGAGGCTGCCATATACTCCGCCTTTGCTAAATTGAGTGCAATTGCCTATTGTTTCTTGTTGAACCATGAAATCAAACTCATGCCCAAGCTAAAACAAAACCCTGAAGTGCTCTTCCTAGGACTTGCATCTCCTTCCTAGTCAAATCAACAAAACCATGCAACAATACCTCAGGCCATACTGAACTATGCCCTTCAAGTATCGGAGCACATGCTGAGCAACTTTCTAATGAATCTGCCCGTGTTCAACCATGAACTAGCTTAAAGTATTTACTACAAAACATATGTCAGGCCTGGTATTCACAAGGTACATCAGGGAACCAATCAACTACCTATACAAAGAAGGCTCTACCAAATTTGAATCTAAACAGATAACTTTAGATTTGGAACCATAGGAAGGGCCAAGGGTTTGTAATCAAATGTATGAAATCTCTTCAGAATCTCTACTATGTACTTCCCTTGTCGAAAGAAGTCTTCACCTGTACCCTGCCAAACCGGGTTTGTAATCAAATGTACGAAATCTCTTCAGAATATCTACTATGTACTTCCCTTGTCGAAAGAAGACTTCACTTGTACCCTGCCAAACCTCTAGACTCAAAAAGCAATGCATAAGGTACGTTGTTGGGAGTGAAAGCAAAGCTGGAGTGGGATGTGCCAATTTTTAAAAGCTTCCAGGAGCGTTTTTTGATATAATATACATTTTTATATATTTTGATGCATATATATTCAAAAAACATGCAAAATGTTGAATTAGTTACAGAAAACATGAGAACATTGATTAATTACTGGGTTGACGATGATCATTAAAACTTCAACCATTTAGTACATATATAACATCAATCATCTGGCAATTATAACATTGTCTTTAAATGATCAACCATAACATCAACCTTCAAGTTTCAACGGATAACATTTGTCATCAACAAACTGTAAAAGATAACATCAACCATGAAATGAAATGAAGCATCATATTCATGACCAAAGAGTTATAATATGCAGTCAATAGTTCAAAGGTAGGTTCAAACTTCAAAGTTTGTGGTTCAAACTTAAACTATCATATAATGTTTACAAAATAGGCGATAATAAAGACAGTACTCTAAGTTCTAGAAGCTAGATTCCAAACAGAAAAAGACAAATAAATTTTCTGTCTACTAAGGTTTCCTCTTTCCATGAGAAACTTCTAATTTCTTTTCTCGTTATCTACGAACAAGAGTAGGAGTAGGTGGAAGTGGTCTTGGAACATGAGCACGAGCTACATGGCCCCCACACAACACGAGAGGTTGTGAAGCTCTAAAGGAAAAGCTGCTGCATCTAGAAACCTGTTGGTAGATGGGGGTGCCATCTCTGCTGTGTGATCACCATCATGATCATGTAAAAGTTCAGCCTCCAAGTGCTCTAAAATTATGGCTCCATCCTCCAAATTAGCCTCCTTTGGATTGTTGTCCCAAGTTATATATGTTCTATCATTCTTTGCCGCCTCACAATAATGGGAGAACAACCTCAAGTTGTAGTGCACATCAACCAAGCTTTTTGCTTGGTCTACATTTAGGTTGTTTCTTTTCACGCTATGGATGAAACTATAGGTGCTCCAACACCTCTTTGTTGAAGAAATGTTAACAACTTGTGAAAGCACCTTCACTACCAATTTATGCAGATGTGTGGTAGAGGCGCCATACATGTTCCACGGTCCACCATTCGATAGGATCCAAGCCTATTTTGATCTTTAGTTGGCAGATGTGTGGTAGAGGCACCATACATGTTCCACCATTTGATAGGATCCAGCCTATTTGATCTTTAGTTGCATGCACATTAGCAAAGACTCCATGTTCATTGGCGTACTTGCTCAATTCACCTTGTACTTTAGCACAGTCCTCTTCATTAGGGACCAACTTGTCTAATGCAAGCATATATCCACTCTGTACCTTTGGATTTGTGTGTGGTTTCTCTTAACCCCACCCCCAGGTGTTGGTTGTGCCTGTTAGTTTGTACCTCGGATAGTCTTCTACAGCCTAGGCACACATGTAGCAGTCCTAGGCACACTTGTGAACAGATCTGGGCACTTCAGTTACAACAGTTCGAATTGGACAGTGAGGGCGCACTTCCTCTCTTTTATATTTAGTAGTATGGCTCATTAAATTATGTTGGAGTGATTGCTGTTCTATTTCCAGCAATATATCCCAAGCAATCTACATGTTTTCCTCATCAATTTGCATGTGTTAATTCAATTTTATTCTGGCAGTTTTCTAATTTTGACTTAAGTCTAAGATTAGTTAGGTAAGGTGCATGCAATCTAGCTAAGGGCATAGATCTATAGCAGGATGCATGCCTCAAATCATCTCCAGTGGAGGTGCACTTTACTTGGCTCCTTTGTCCGTGCAAGGAAGGTGCACTAGAATTAGGAATCAGGACCTTCAATTCAGGTTTTGTTGTGCATGTGTCCAGATTCACTGTCCCCTTCTAGTCTATAAAAGAGAAGGCAGGGGTATACATTTAATTCATTCAATTTAATAAAGAACAGTGAATTAGTTCTTTGTTTTTTTCCTGTAGTAGATTTCATTTCAGAATTAATGAGAAAGCAGTAGCAGGTTTTGACAGTTTGTTTAGTGAGGTTTTGTTATATATTTTCCACAGTATGTGTTTGTAGATTCTAGCATTATCAAAGTTGCAGTTTTGAGTGGCTTTCAATTTTCAGCTATTTCGTGTTTTTAAGAAATTCTTTTAGTGTAGAGTCTGCTTACCATGGTCTAGAAAATGTAACATGCTATCAGAGGGCAATTTCTGAAATCTTTTGAATTTTTTGTATGGAGAGGCAAGTTGTCTGTAGTAGAGAGTTGTCAGAGGGTTTTAGTGGGCAGTATGTCCAAACTTTAGTGATCGAAGTAGAATTGTGCTAGTGATTGACACGTGGAATTGAGAAGGGTTGTGGGGTGTGAAACCCTATTTTTGATCCAGTGATTGTAGATTGTAGCTTGTTTGAAGTAGTTGCAGTAATGACAACTCTTAGTATGTGAGAGAGACTTGTTTTATGGAGCCTACAATTTTGTGCCGTGGAAGTTGAGATTGCAAAATCTCCTAGAAATGGCAAACTTCTGGTACCTTGTGGAGAAGGTGGTTGCACTGCCTATAGATCCCAAAGATTTGACAGAACACAACAAGAAGGCAGTGAATGTGAAGTGAATCTTGTTGAATTTTGTGAAGGATCACCTGATCCCTCATATCGCTGGAAAAAAGATTGCCAAAGAGATGTATGATGCCTTGGGAACCTTTTACTAGAGTGTGAATGTATCCAGGAAGATGCTCTTGAAAAACAAGCTCACCTCTACCCACATGAGCAAAACAAATACAATAGCAAGCTATCCCATGAAGATAGCAGAGCTAAGAGATTAGATTGCTGCAGTTGGGGACACAATTGAGGATAATGAGCTAGTTTGATTTCTCTTAATGCTTTAGTTCATAGCGACACAACTTTGTCCAAGTTCTATGTGGTCAGGAGAAGTTACCTGACTTTGAGTAGTTATGGGATGCTTTCATTGGAGAGGAGTTGGGACTACAACAAGTCTCGATTCTCAACCAGTTTTGAGGATGTTCCAAACCTAGCCCTCATCGGGAAGATGAGGAAGGGAGGAAATAAATGATCCAAGAAGGCTCAAAAGAAGAAAGAAGACTTAGGGTCTTCTAATTAGCAGAAGAAGGATTTGAGCCATATCAAGTACTTCAACTACAATAAGCATGGCCATTATGCTTCTCGATGTCTTGACAAGAAGAAGGAGAAGGGTAAGTAGTACAATAGAAATAGTTTGTAAGAAGTGTTGAAGCTTTAGGAGTGGATGAGTTGACTGCTAGACTTGATACCACATTTGCCATGGTGTCATGCCTTTCCACCAACACAGTTTCAGGGGTTCGGTGGTATGTTGACAGTGGAGCCTCAAGACACATGACTCCAAACAGATTGACCTTCTTCAAGTTAGAGGAAAGAGATATCGACATGCAGGTGTAGCTTTGTGATGATGGCAAGTACCCAATGGCTGGGTTAGGGTCTATCTCATTTTGCATGCTAGCCAAAGAAGTTTTGGATCTACATGAGGTACTATATGCTCTTGGCATAAAAAATCTCCTTACGATTTTTTCTAAGAGATTTGAAGTGTAGGGATGAGTTTGATGATTAGGAAGTGATCATTAGAAGTCAAAACCTTGATCTTGTTTGAGTTTTGGGTAGAGGAGTTAGGGAGGGTGGCCTTTATAGATTGCTAGAAGATCCAGTGAAGCAAAGAGCCTCGTTGAATCGTAGTGACAATTTGTGTGAGCTTTGGCACAAAAGATTTGGTCCCTTGAACTATGGTTCCTTACTTCTTTTGTAGGACATGGTGGTTGGATTCCTTGTCAGGATATTTAGAGACTTAGGAGTTAGTTAAGATCAACTTGGTTTAATGTGTCTTTAGGTAAAAGTATGCTTCTTATTGTGTTTTTTTAGTATGCATTAGTATGCATTTGTAATTATGTAATTTGACGATCATGATATGTTCTAGAGATAGAGTGATCCAATGGCCCATATTCTCCTCGATCTTAACGACTATATTGATCTATGGCTTAACACTTCATTTGTCCATGATCTATATTTAAAAAATGCAGAGGGTCATTTGCTCATGATTAATTGTGATAAACTCTCTTGTAAAATGTTTTTCTTTTGCATTAATATATTGCCTCAAGTGGCCACGTTGGTTGGGGTTGTGGACTATTTCCCTCTTAGAGGGTTTTAACCACGTAAAAACACCGGTATTATGATCTTTGATTTGGTTGTGTGAATGGTTACTAAAGGTGTTCGTCCTGTGTGGGAATATCTTGTTTTGTCGAACATAGTATTAGAGTGCATTTGAAGACCTGCTCTTGTTCTAGATCGAGATTCGAACACGTGTCGCTGCATTTCTGGGTCGAGTGGATTGTTTTATTGCGTCCGGAGCGCTGCTTTAAGTTGGAAACACTTTTCATTTCACTCGAAAAGGTTTCTGTTTGCCCAAGATATGGCCATTTTTGTTAGATTCGAAGATATAAACTCGGAATACGCCCTTTTTAAATTTTTCTTTACAGAGTTAATGTTTCGGTTTTTTGTTTTTATTCCCAGTTTGCTACTCTTTCCGGTCTGCGTATGCTCTTTGTGGTGCTCTCTGTGCGATCTTGGAAAATCAGAAATAGAGCGGAAAGTGTTTTCTTTTCTGCGTATGCTCTTTGCTCTGTGTTTTATGTGAGCTCAACAAATCAGAAACATAGAGAAAACATGCATTTTTTGGGTGAGCTAACTGAGATCTAACCCCATTATTGTTGAGATTCATTTTTTTTTTTCGAAATTTCGCTTGTGTTTGTGTGCGGTCGTGTTGAAGTTTTTTTGCTAGCCAAAACAAGAGTTTTTGGGGTAAGCATGCACTTCGAGGCAAAGAGTAACAAAAAAGCCCCCCTCCATCAATTTTGTTATATATTTTGCATTAGCTAACTTGGTTGAAAGTTATTTTATTTAATAATGGGTCTTGAGTTCAACTCCTTTTTTTTTGAAAGTTACTTTTTGAAAATGTTCATGCAACCTTGAGTTATCTCATATCTTTATTGTAAACTTGTAAAGTGCATTTATTTTAAGTTATAAAGGTAAATCACTATAAAGTAACTTTAATAATCTTTATTTTAAGTTACTTTTTGTATGCAACTTTAATTCATAAAATAACTTCATTGTAAAAGTGATTCTCACTTATTCTATAAAATTGGGTCACTTCATAAGTAACTTATTTTTAAAAGTGAGCTTTGTTATCGAACATATTGTAGGTTGGGCAAAAGCCTGACCCAAACTACAAAAGTGGAACAACTGTGAGAGTATCTACCCACTGTCACCTTAGGTAAACACTCCCCTTTCTTTAGTGATGATGAAAATGGAAAGGGATTGAATAAGAGTCTTGTTGATAAGGGTAGGCTACCAAAGTATAGAGTACCTGCAAAAGATAATTATACTTGCCTGGACTAAGACAAATAATCGAGATACAAACCCAAAAATCAAAGGGACAAGCAAGTGAAACTTGCTATCCTATATTACAGCAGTAAACAAGAATATATATCAGCAATGATAAGAGCTAGTTACTGCAAAATTAATCGTCAAAATGATCAAATTTGTATTGGAGAATGAAGAACTAAACAATCAGATAATTTTCCAATACTTAAGCACAAATTTTGATGGTAAAATAGGGCTGCTAAATAAGGTTACCAAAAAAGTATTAGGGCAGCCTTATGGCTGTAGCAAACAATTACTACAACAAGAAGTTCTAGCCACAGAAAATCACAAGCAAAGCACTCAAAGAAAGCCCTTCATAAATAGATTAATTAGCACTATTTACTTGCAATTTTCAGCGGTAGAAAGAGTAGTAAAAGTTGAAGAGAGAGTAGTTTGCTGCCAGCCCTAATGGCTGTAGCTTAAATGTTACTATAACAATAAGTAATCTTGGCCAAAACAAGACGCCCCTAGGGCATTAGAAAACCTTTAGCATGCAGAAAATAACTAGCCACTTGAACAATTCAAAACACCAATATCCATGTTTACCAATGCATGAATATACAATCTCTGGTGCAATAGATTAGTGCCTTCTTCAATTGGGCGATGGAGTCTCTTGTGTAAGGTTATGTTTTACTACTTCTCTAGGGGTGTTAGCCCTTTAACTTCCTAGAGCAAGCAAACCCTAACAAGGATAAAACTCTACTGGGGTGTAAGCCCTTTTACTTCCGGTAGCAATCCTTTAAAAAAAAGAATTCAATAGCAAGTGAATGAAATGTCTCGACGGAGGGTGTATGCCCTTATACTTCTCCAAGAGTTAAACAAAATAACCATGAAATTAACAAGACAACATACAAATTGCAGAAAATCCTACCAATTCCAAGAGATATGCATGTAAACCCTAGTTTTTACAAGATATTCCACAACACTTAAAAAGAATTAGCCTCCAAGAGATAACGCCTAGCATTGATCCACAAGAGAAGAAGATACATGAACAAATTACACCAAAAATGCAATGTAGCAAATTGCCCAAGTAGGGCGAAAATTTCAGCCAAGTCTCTCTCACTCAAGAGAGAGTGAGTTATGATAAAATTAAATGAATTTGGTCTTTATTTATACAAGATCTCAATAATAAGTTTGTCCACAAAATATTAGGGTAAACCACAAAACAATGGGGTCACCCCCATTAGTTTTGCCCCTTTACAATTTAAATTTGAATTTTGCACAAAAAGAAACCCTAAAGGTGATATCTTGGCATAATTGGCAAGTCGTTGAGCAATATGAGGAAGTCGTTGGGCCTCCAAAGGCCTTCCCTTCGTGGGCTAGGGTCTTCTCCATGGTGCAAGGGATCCTCCTCATCACAAGGTGCCAAGTGTCCATCAAATCATCATCACCACCATCAAACCCTTGCCCTAGTCAAGATGTCAAGCCCCAAAAGTGTGGTGTAAGTCCTCCAAAGACAAGTCGTTGGGCTAGATAGGGCTAGGTGTTAGCTCCAAGATCTCCTCTCTTGCCTCCAAAGGCAACGTCCATCCTCTGTCTTGCCCCAAGGTCTGGGTCACGACATCCAACCTGTGGGCTTCCTACCCCAATGAAAGCCCAAGTGTTGATTTTTTTCAATAAGCTAGGTTAAGCATGAAGTTCATTCCATTTTATCATTTAACTTAACCATAGACAATAATGTTGCAACAACCAAGATCACAAGAAGAAACACCATGCACAAGAACATAAGAAGTATCCTCGGAAACCCTTCTCAACAAGGGAAGAAAACCCAGCCAAATTCTTTGCTATATTCTTCAAGAGAAAGACCTTTACCACCAAGAAGGAACGAGCACACAAGAGGGTGCTCAAACCCTAGAAGACTAGTGCCCAAGAGAGGTGCACACCTTTTCCCAAGTAGATGTAGTTGCTGAAATTTCCAAACTCAGAAGAAAGATATGTTTCCACAATGAGGATTTTACTTTTACTTATACTAACCTAAACCTGTCAACTGAAGTGTCTATTGGCTCAACAGGGCCGACCTCTCTAAGTCACATTATAATTATTATTATAATTAATATTAACCAGATTAATTATCTTTTACATTTATTATTAATCACATTAAGGTGGGGCCGACCTGTACCCTTTACATAACAATTAGGGTTACAGGCAGGTCTGACTCTTGAACAATATATAGCAAAGGATTTGATACACCCACTAGTGTTCATCCACTAGGGGCACATCCATAGGGATGTCATATCTTTGGTTCACTGCATTACACAAAAAAATCAGATCTTCACACGTTCACCCGTGCTCGTCCACAGGCACGTCCACTCTATAGATCTTCATTTCCACTGCCTCACACAGGAGAATCATCTGGAGTCTTCTCCTCAACTCTGCTGCTCAGAGGAGGCTAATACATCATCTTCATTTCTGTTCACACGACGATGCACCCAACACTTTGGGATTTCACACGTTCACCTTGTGCTCAGCCACATGCACGTCTAACTCAACATATTGCCTTTCCCACTGGATAATCATTTGGAGTTCTTCTCAACTCTCTGAATGGAGGAGGTCATCTCTACGTTCCTAGCTCTGTCTCAGGCAGGAACCACGTACCCTTCTTAGGGGCTTTCTCTAAGGTTTGTAAGTTGAGAGAAAGACTCACATAGCTGCAATGATCCACATCTCACAGGTTTGTAAGCTGGAGAATGTCTCACATAGCTCCATTCATCAACACTCTCTCTCAGCTAGGGAGGCATTCTTTATCATGCCAAGTTTCACACGGATGTATTTTGAATTTTGTCTTGGCTGGAGTTATCGACACTCCCTCTCAACTAGGGAGCCATTCTTTACGAAGTTAATTTGGTGAAGATATCTGCAATTTGCTCATGTGTAGGAAGGTACTGCATGTGTACGATTTTCCTCTGCATCATATCTTTGATATAAGGATATTTCATCTCATCGTATTTCGATCCATCAGGAAACACTGGGTTCTCAAGGAGCTTTACTCATGGCTCTTGGTTATCATCATAGGATCCATCTCATGGTCAAGTAAATCTGTTAGAAGCTTGTGAAGCCACATTGCTTTGCACACTCGATGCTATATACTCTGCCTCTGTGGTACTCAAGGCTACAAAGTTTTGTTTCCTGCTGTATTAGGAAACCATGGAAAACTTCACGATAGAACATCAGCCGAATGTGCTTTTTCGGTTCACTGTACTTTCTGCTCAATCTTAATCGGCATATCCTGCAAACTCAAGTTCATACTGGAGGCATATCTCAGGCCATATCCAATTGTGCCTCGTATATATCTCAATACATGTTTTGCTGTTGTCTAGTGAGTCTATCTTGGTTGACTCATGAAATGACTAGGCACATTCACTGCATGGCATGAATCAAGTCTGGTGTTAACTAGATACATTAGTGATCCAATCAGCTGTGGATCATTCTCGTCTGAATCATCATCAATCTTCTTCTCTAAATCCATCACGGTGGATTTTGCATTCTGTCATACTGAACTTCTTTAATATTTTCACTGTATATTATCCTTGACTCAGGAAAATCTTATCGGTCCTCTGTCATACTTCTTGTCCCAAGAAGTAGTGCATCATACTCAGATTCTTCATCTCGAATTCAGAAGTCAAGGATTACTTGTATCCAACAACAACGCTTTCTGAATAAGTCATCAGGATCAGGGTCTCGTCACCAACACTGTAATGATATAGGTTTGGATCAACAACACTCTTGCTGAAATCCAAACTCATCAAGAATCTATCTATCTGATATAGTTTCCAACTCATGGATGGAAGTGTATCGGGTTCACTGGGTCAAGTGTCTCATCATAGACAACTCCCTTTGTTTATGAGAAACCTCTGGCTATAGATCTCGTTTTGTATTTCTTGACAGTTCCATCAGCTGCATGCTTGATCTTATAGATCCACTTGGAAGTTACCACAGACTTCACTTCTGGTCCCTGAATAATATCTTATACATCATTCTTTAAGATTTGATGGTATTCTTCTGTTATGGCATCTTGCCATACCTGTTCTCTTGTTGCTTCTCTAAGACAAGGAGGCTCAACATCAATGGAGTGGTTCATGACTGAAGGATAGCTTGAAAATCTCTTTCGTTTTCTCGGGATGTGCCTTGAGAGGCTTATATGTTTCTCTGCCTCTTGCAGAGTGAGTCTAGGTAGGCCTTTTATGCCCTACTGCAGTATCTCTGAACATATCAACTGGAGAAACTGGATCAACTGGAATAATGTCTGTCTCCCTCTGGATTGCTGAAGGGGGAGAAGGTATTGTCTCACTGTCAATCTCCATCTGAGATTCTCTGGGTCTTTGAAAGACTATCTCTTCTTCAAGGACAACATTTTTGCTTATCTCAATCTGTCTCTGACTAGGGATGTCAATCTGGAATGTCTTTGAAGATTCACTGTATCCTTTCTTTCTAAAGGATCTAGCTTGGACTTCTTCTCTTTGGGTACATGAAAATACACTGGGCACCCAAATATCTTGAAGTGTTCAATCTCAGGCTTCACTTTGGTGGAGGCTTCTTCGAGAGTTGTGTTTTTCAAAGTCTGGTGAAGACTCTTGTTCTGAACATATACTGTGTCATGCATGCTTCTGCCCATAGAATCATAGAAGGATTCTGATCATGCATTATTGCATGGGTTTCCTCAATAATGGTTCTATTCTTCCTCTCTCAAATAGTTTTGACTCCTTCTGAGTCAAGTGGCTCCCTTTGAAGGATACACATCTTCCTTTTCTTGTTAACCTATCTGGAACAAGAAAACAAAAAGAACCAACACAAGAATATATCCTAAGGGAGAATAATGAGTACATCTCTAGAATCAAAACAATTTAAGGAATGTTGTCATGTCTACAACACCTACTTGTAATGTAGCAAGCTTATAGAAATATAGGTTAGAGGAATGACAATTACAACAATCAAACTTGGAGTCTTTACTTTGAGTGTGTTGTTCCTTTGAATGCACTGAGATCCCTCTGGATCCATGACTTCAGCAAAGGTTCCTTCCTCCTTCAATTTCCCTCATGATAATGATACAAATAATATATACAAGTGCATACTTGAGGATGCTGATATGATTTCTCCAATGGCTCTTGGCTGATCTCTATCCTCTGAGATATTCATGAAGAAGATAGTCACGGTGTCACCTTTTGTCATCTTTGTTATTTTGAAGCTGGCCCTTCAATGTAAGGGCTTGAGTAGGTGATTGCCTTCCTTATCCTGACGTCATCTTCCTTCCATTCATTGATAGCTATCTCTGGTAAGCCCTTTTGTATTACCCACAATAAGTCTTCCTCTAAAGTCTTGTCTTTCAAGAACTTTGAAGTTTCTTGATTCATTTGTCTTCCATCATAGTTTTGTTCATCATAATTTTAGATTCTTCACAACCCTTTGTCAACTAGGCTAGAAAACCTAACGGCTAGGCTAGGCTAGCACTTTTAGGTTTTATTGGACTTATGACTACAACAATAAGCCTTTGAAAGATAAGAGAACACTGGTGAGCTGAAGAGCTCCTTTAATGAGTTTGCAGAAACCCTAATTTTGAAATTTTTGCAGAAATTGGCGAAACCCTAGGGCCAAAATTTCAAAATGCTCGGAATGTCACTCTGAGAGTCTCTGGAGATGCGCTGGAGGAGGCCGTACTCTCCTATGCCAAAATTAGCCCCAACGTTTAAGTGTTTAAGCGCTGAAACACCTCATAAAGGAAGGCCGTACGGATTTTCTGGAAACCCTAGGAGGGCCATACAGTTCTGGAGAAAAGAGAGGAGACTGGTAGATGCTTGTGCAATGGGTTCTTCAAGACCTATGCTCTGATTCCATGTTGATTTTTTCAATAAGCTAGGTTAAGCATGAAGTTCATTCCATTTTATCATTTAACTTAACCATAGACAATAGTGTTGCAACAACCAAGATCACAAGAAGAAACACCATGCACAAGAACACAAGAAGTATCCTGGGAAACCCTTCTCAACAAGGGAAGAAAACCCAGCCAAATTCTTTGCTATATTCTTCAAGAGAAAGACCTTCACCACCAAGAAGGACCTAGCACACAAGAGGGTGCTCAAACCCTAGAAGACTAGCGCCCAAGAGAGGTGCGCACCTTTTCCCAAGTAGATGTAGTTGCTGAAATTTCCAAACTCACAAGAAAAATATGTTTCCACAATGGGGATTTTACTTTTACTTATACTAACCTAAACCTGTCAACTGAAGTGTCTATTGGCTCAATAGGGCCGACCTCTCTAAGTCACATTATAATTATTATTATAATTAATATTAACCAGATTAATTATCTTTTACATTTATTATTAATCACATTAAGGTGGGACCGACCTGTACCCTTTACATAACAATTAGGGTTACAGGCAGGTCTGACTCTTGAACAATATATAGCAAAGGATCTGATACACCCACTGGTGCTCATCCATTAGGGGCACATCCATAGGGATGTCATATTTCTGGTTCACTGCATCACACAAAAAAACCAGATCTTCACACGTTCACCTGTGCTCGTCCACAGGCACGTCCACTCTACAGATCTTCATTCCCACTGCCTCACATAGGAGAATCATCTGAGTCTTCTCATCAACTCTGCTTCTCAGAGGAGGCTAATACATCATCTTCATTTCTGTTCACATGACGATGCACCCAACACTTTGGGATTTCACACGTTCACCTTGTGCTCCGCCACAAGCACGTCTAACTCAACAGATCACCTTTCCCACTGGATAATCATCTGGAGTTCTTCTCAACTCTCTGAATGGAGGAGGTCATCTCTACGTTCCTAGCTCTGTCTCAGGCAGGAACCACGTACCCTTCTTAGGGGCTTTCTCTCAGGTTTGTAAGCCGAGAGAAAGACTCACATAGCTGCAATGATCCACATCTCACAGGTTTGTAAGATGGAGAATGTCTCACATAGCTGCATTCATCAACACCAAGCTGGGCTTGTTCCTCCAAAACGTCCATCAAACAAGGTCCTGCAAAGACAGATGAGTGCACCCTCCAAGGGTCTCAAGTCAAATGTATCATGGCAAGTAAAATCACATTTAATACAAGAGCTACCTAAACATGTGCATCAAAACTACCTCATCAAATTAAACAAGTGCTCAAAGACCCTATGCAATTTTCCAAGTTTAGGTATGGGAGGGTTGTCAAGGTGACCTATTGGGTGAGTCATTCCTCAGGTCAAGGGGTGTTTCCTAGGTGGACCCTCTCTAAGCCATGCAAGGAAGATGGAATGGATGGGGGTAAGACTTTTGGGCATGGGGTTCATGACATACAAGGGTTCATATTGTCTCATTTATGGGTGCCTTTGTAGAGGGTGTGCTGCACCTTCGTTTTCAATGCAACATTTTTCCAAGCCCATTATTTGCCATTAATTAATTATAGTCCAGAACAATTGGGTACTCCAAATGGATAACATAAGACTTGAAGGCAATACCACAATGTCACTTGAAGCCGGAGGTACACAGAGTGCCATATGGGTAAAGCAAAGGGTATAACGCACTTGTGTAGATCCCTCAACAAGTAGGACATTTATATATGTGAAATTTGCCTTTGTAGGTCTTCAATTATTTTGCCAGCTACATTCCCTCTGGACCTTCAGCCCCTTCTTCCCATGAAATGAGGTACAATCCCTTCTTGGATCAGTACACCCGAAAATCCCAAAAGATAAGGAGACGAAAAGGATGAAGTGTGAAAAATGATAAGTATGATCGGGAATGGTACGATGATTCATCAAGGAGACCTCCTGTTAACCCCTAGATTTTTACCCTTGAAAATATTGAGGGTTAAGAGCCAACATGCAACACTTTGGTTGGCATACTGAGATTTTCCCAGGGTTTTGGCACTTATGTTGAGCAGGAGGTTGGTTCACCCATGAGGCAGGTACATGATCAGTACATGGCTGCTTAGTTCAGAGACACAATCGACTTGGTTTCCATACATTTTGAGAGAGAGATGTATACATACAGGTGTTGCTATTTTTTAGGAGACACAGTTTGAGCGGGTCTCCTGATAGTTTGGGGCAATTTTGAGCATGCAGTATGAGTCCTTGTAGGATTCTAGGCCCGATGACACTTTTCTGGGCGACATGCAGGAACTTGCTATTTTTGGCAGGTTTTGATCTAGGCCCTGTTATCCCCCACTTTTAGGGATAACTAGGAGATCATGTCTCGAGGCCCACAGGTCCTAGACATGGAGTACTGAGAGTCGGATCGACTTTTAGCATGGCCCTAGAGGGCCCATCTTTTCTCCCTTTCAGCGCCTCTACTTTGCCAGCAACAACAACATCCATCACCATCGGCTTGGTCTTGTGTCAGAAATGGTTCTTGCTCCTTGAGGTAATGAGTCTGGGTATCATGGTATGTGTCACTCTGATCCTCAAAACCTTTGAATATGTGCATTTAATTCCTTTTGTTTCTAACGAATGCTTGGATCTTATACTTGCCCACTTGACCATATCTGGGGGGAATGACAGGGTGCCCTAGTAAGTCTGTGTCCGTGAGTTTTGGTTTGCCATTGGGGGGATCACTGAAGAGTCATCGTCCGCTCCCGTCATAGCACCACTTTTTCATCTTGCTTCCCGCTCATCTATCCTATTACACTTGTCCGGGCAATGGGTTGACCTATCATTTGAGGATTGCACCTTACCTCGTGGAAAGAAGGGGCTAAAGGCCCAGAAGGTAAAAGCAAGTTGGCAAAAGATAAAAGCCTAAAAATAGAACCTCGAGATGCTTCGCCTGGGGATCCCTGAGAAAGCAGTAAAAGGCTTCTCAACAAGAAACAAGAGGGACCCATAAAAAAATAATAAAAACAAGACCTAATTAGAGGATAGGGGGTCTCATCACGAGCCAGCCTATTAGGTCCATGGGTATCTAGCAGTATGACACTACTAGCAACTGGTTACCATGCTAGGGTAGTGACTCTTGGTTGCATGGCCAAGAGAAAGGGGCTCTCATCACGAGCCAACCTTCTCATTTATGTGAAAGTACTGTGGGTAACGCTGCCACCACTGTTCACCACGCCAGGGTAGTGTCCCCTGATTAGCTTCTTGAAGAAAAAACAATAAAAATAAAGAATAAAAGGCATGAATTGGGCTTGGAAAAAATTGCATCCAGGACAGGTGCAGCTCACCTTCTACAAAGGCACCCACAGGGAAAACTTTGCATTCCCCTACTTCTCTGCACCCATTGTTACGACATCCCTTATCCACATCACCCACTTACATGGCTTAGATGAAGTCTTTTCCGGGAACTTTCCTTTTCCAGTGGAGACTAGCCCAATAGGATGCCCTGTCACTTTCCCCAAACTTGTATTGCAGGCTTGTATAATGTCTTTGAGCTTTTAACTGAGATAATAGGGTTTTTATGCACATGTTTAAATAATATTGATGATGAGATGTGATTGACATTGCTATGATCCCTGTGACTTATGAACCCTTGGAGGGCGTAGCCGTTGATGTGCAGGACCATGCCCGACAGATAAGTACCATGTTGGACAGGTACACATGGGGAGATGATTAGTTCGGACCTCCATGGGGCTGAAGAGCCCAACCGATGGATGCTGAGACCCCAACAGGGGGCAGAGATAGGACAAAGGGGTTTGCACAGGAGAGAAGGAGGACGTCTTGCAGAGGCACCCCGACAGAGCTTGACTTAGGGGGGTTGTCCCCTTTTCAGTCGAGCGTTGGCCTTGGAAGGTCTAGGACGTCACCCATGAGATCCATGACGTCATCCTTGCTTCATGGACGCTTTGGCAGATGGACAAGGCAGTTTGGCACGTGTGGCAGCTTGGAGAAGCCCAAGGAAGGCTAACGTCTTGCTCCTGGAGGCTGCATTTGCCTTAGAAGGGGCTAACGTCACCCTAGAGAGGGGATGACTTCTCTCTTTTGCTTGATTAGGGTTTTATTTTAAGCATTTAATGTAAAACAGTATGATTTTAGTATTTTGGCCTTGTCAGCCTTTTTCATGACCTAAAAAGTAAAATTAGGTCATGGTACTGTATAAATTGAGGGATTTTACCTTCATTTTTTCATCATCTTTCACTCACTCATTAGTGAGGTCTGAAATTTGTGCCACTCTTGGAGTTCTTGGCTGAAATTGGGAGGCGCACTTGTTGAAGGAAGACATTTTTGGACTTATATTGGCATTTTTGGCATTTCTCTTGGTGGAAGGTGTTACAACT
>ML781534.1:304172-320155 GCA_009831015.1 Picea engelmannii | reverse complement strand
CTTTATGGTGTGATCCCTCAAGAGGTTGCGCATCCCCTTTGGAGGCACTATCTTGTTGGGTCTTGAGTGTTGTGGTTGCCATTGATAAGCAGTCCAATAGAGTAAGTGCTATTGGGGCATGCTTGGCTTGATGTGTTGATAATATTTATGCTTTGAATATCTTTAATTTCCTACACATACAAGCACATGGTTAATAAGTCTTTTGTATCTTTTGTATCTTGCCACTCTTAGACTTTCTTGTTGTAATTTTGTATCTTGTTGTTTATCTCTTGTTCATAATTGTTGTAGCATCCATCATTTCGTTTTTCAGTTGTAAGTATTTGTATCTAACATTGTTGTGGAGTAGTTGTACTTATTTGTAATCTTTTGTAATCATTGTAATCTAAACCGTTCAAACATTAGTTGACCCCTTTGCCCAATCTTAGGCACTAGTCTTAGTTGTCCTAGGAAAAGGCTTGCTTGTCATAAGTAAATCATTGCATCTTGCATTGCTGCCTTTGCATCATAGGTTAGTCTTTCCCCCCAACCTTGTAACTAACTAAAACCAACTCCTAGAACATAACGTAAATCACATCTAGTAACTAGGGTCTACCCCCCTTGGCTTCCCTAGGAGTAAGCCTAGATGGAAGAGGTTCAAGCCAAAGTGACAACGTGGGCTTTGAACCTAGGCATTGTGCCTCCATGGACACACAAAGTGAGCTGGACTTTGCTCACGTTTGCAAGTGTGTATAAGGACGACAACATGACCTAACCTAGCCCCTACCACCCAAACGATTTGCCTAAGAAGGACAAAACATCACCCTTGAGGGCTTGACGTCATAGTAGGGCTAGGGTTTGGTGGTGGTTGAGGACACTTGGCATGTTTTGAAGGAAGGAAGCCATGGATCGTGGAGAAGAGGCTTGGATCGAGGACACGTGGCCTTTGGAGGCCTAGCTCACCCATCTCTTACTCCAACGACTTGCAAAAGTGCCAAAACGTCACCCTAGAAGGGTGATGTCTTACTTTAGGGTTTACTTTATGTGCAAAATATGAATTAAAAAAGTATTATTTTATGTAAAGGGGCAAGATAAGTGTTGTTGACCCCTTATCTTGTGTTTTACCCTAACTTTGTGGACAAACTATGTTAATAACATTTTGTATAAATAGAGATCATTTGTATCTCATTTTTATCATAACTCTCCTTTGTGAGAGAGAGTCCTTGGCTGAAATTTGCGCCCTACTTGGGCAATTTTGCATATCTCTCTTGTCACTTGCTCTTGTAATGGTTTATCTTTGGCTATTGGATGGATGATGATGCGCTATCTCTTGTGGAGGCTTATTTGTTGCTTTATGGTGGATTTTCTTTCTCAAGAAGAGGTTTATCTTGTTAATGCTTGGACTTGGTAAGGAATCTCTCTTGTTATTGCTTCTTTTCTTGGTTGCAAGGTTAATTTGCTAAGTTTTTGGGGAGTATAAGGGCATACAACCCCACTAAGCCCATCATTTTGTCTTGAAATAACTTGTTGCATAAAGGAATACTAGGAGGAGTAAAAGGGTTTACACCCTCCTAGGGTTTTTCCTAGCTAGTTTAGCTTGCCTTGGGGAGTAAAAGGGCTTGCACCCCCAAGGAAGTAGCTTAACTAGCTCTTTAAATTTTATGACTCCACAACCCAATAGCTGAAGGCACTAATCTTCTTGAATTGGAGAAACAAAATCATTGCATTGGGATACGTGAAATCATGAGATATTGAAATTGTCTAAGTTGGAATCTATTCTATGTGCTTAAAGCTCGCTAAGGCCTCTAAGGTGTTTTATTTTGTCAAGGACTTCTTGCTGCTGTTATAAAACAAAGCTACAGCCACTGGGGCTGCAACAAACCCTAAACAAATCTTTAAATAACTCACAGTTCAACCGTAAAAAAATGCTAATAATTTACCCCTATAATCTACTTGTCTCAGCGCATCTTTTGGGTGGTTTGCTTGTGATTTTTGGTGGCTGATTTTTCTGCTGTAACAACTTGTTTGCTACAGCCATAAGACTGCAAATATATTTCTGCAATACTTGTCTATAACAGCCTTACAATTGATGCTAAAGTTTTAGATTTTTACACTTGAGTTGTATTAGTGCTTTGCTAACTTTTCTCTTGTATCATTTGACAGACTTTTAGCATCTTTTTAGCAGCTCTAAAAATTTTCCTCTAGAGACATTGACAGACTTTTAGCGCTATCAGATTTGGACTCTTATGCTCTAGATGTAATGAGTCTGAACTTAAGGGCTTCATAGACTCAGATTGGTCTAGAGACATTGATGAAAGGAATTCTACACAGGGATATGTTTTCACATGTAGTTTTGGTGTGATTTCTGGGAGTATCAAGATTTAAGCTACGGTTTTTTTGTCATCTACCAAAGCAGATAATAATGTGGCAGGTATGGTTACTTGTGAGCCATTTTCCTAAGGATTCTTGGTCACTTTTGGCTTCCATGGGATGTTCCTATACAAATTATTTTATGATAGTCAAAGTGCAATTCAACTTTCAAACTACCCACTGTTTGATGAATCATGTGGAAGTGCATAATCACTTCATATGGGAGCAAGTGCAGTGTAAAGCAGTTGATTTGGTGTATTGTCCAACCAAGGATCAGATTGCAGACATTCTCATTAAGGCATTGAGATGGGAGAAGTTTGGGAAATTCAGAGAGCTTCTTGTTGTGAGAGATATCGAACTAAATATTATGGGTGGGTTTTAGGAATCATATTTAATTCCTATGCCTTGTATTTGGAATATTGTTTCTAGTGTTTATTTTCTAAATACAAGATAGGATCTTCTATTTTGGTTTATGGGCTGTGAAAGTCTTGTATCCTGATAATTTTCTTCTTTAGGCTCTTTAGCAACTCTGCCATCCATGTGTCCTTATTTTCTATATTTAGCATTTCTTAGACATGTGAGTAACTCCCACTTGTAAGTTGTCAACTTTATAGGTTTAACTCTTTTCTTCCTTTGATTCTCCACATGTAAGTCATTTACTCCATTCTCACATGATAAGATTTGAAGTTCTCTTCTCACGCTCATTTTGTGAGAGCTTGTATGGGTTATTTATTCATTAGTACTAGAAATCTTCTTACTTGGGAAATTTCGTTGTATGTGAGATGTAGCTCTTCTCCATTTCAAATTTACTCACAACAATTTGCAGTCTGCATCATTTGAATTCTGCAGGAGCTCTGTACAAGTTTTTTTAATCTTAGATGCAAAATCTTTTGCACATTTATATTATGTACCTGTAAACTTGTGATTTTTGCAAATGTGCTTTTGTTGTGTTTAATATTATTTCTGGTATTGCTATGGGTTTACCTGATAGTTCAACATGCTACCTTAAGTCATGCAAGATTTGTCTGTTTGGTTGAGTTGTACAGTTGTAACTTGTAAGTGAATACTATGTAGCTGATCTTTTTAACTGAGAGGCCCAGGTTGAATTTAAAGATTATTATGTCTCACAGATATGCCATCTGAGAAGAACTTGCGGGGCGTTTTGAGATCTGAGGTGGACAGATCTGTTTCAAAAGACAGCATTATTATTGTAGACTCTTTAAACAGTATTAAGGTGGGAATTATAAACTTTATGTTCTTGTTTACTTGCAAAACTTCTTTTCGCATCTTCATTTGCAATTCGTTGATGCTAATTCCTTTATTTGGTAGTTTTCTTTCTTTGCACTGGCCATTTTTTAAAGCCTTTTCTTCTTGATTCCTTCAAACCAGATGACCTATCATCTTTGCGCTAAGGATATGAGATGAAATAATGCTGTGTATATTTTATGTAATTTGGTTTGTCTTGCTAATTATAGCTTATATTTTTTGCAAAGACCATTTATTCTTATATTTTTTGCAAAGACCATTTATATTTTTTGCAAAGACCATTTATTGTTTCTTCTTTTAGACAGTAAGTGATAGCTTCAGTGCATCTATTTTCATTTTCTAGCCACACTTGGAAGTATTCATTGCAGCACCTATGTTAATAAGAGTGGCTTCAATGCTTGGAAGAAATGTGAGATATGGAGACTCTTCTTGAATGGAATATTTATCTGCTAGAGTTGCATAAACTTTTTAAACAAATTGTGATTATCTTTCATTTTATCAGCTCAAATCTTCATCACTTTGTCGTTGAAGTCATTGTTTTTCTGTGTAAGTAATAGGAGAAACCTATAATACAAGGAAATCTATGATATACCCTCCAAACACATTCTTGTTTAAACATAAATATTTTCTCTCATTACTAAGATAGGTCCACTACTTGAAAGGATACACGGTTTTGTCCAATAGCCTTTAATTCAAGGTTATATTGAATTGAGAAACAGTTATGGGTTTCCTGAGACTGTATGGGTTTTCAAAATGTCAATTTCAATTTTTTTAGGAAACTGGTAAACATCACACACATGCATATATTATTCATTTTTTATAATAAGGTGCTTCCTTTAAACTTTTATTAAAAACAAAGTGATATGTACATGCATTCCATACAAACAAGGTGGGCTGCAAATGCAGCCACCATAAGCAAAAACTGGCAACTAAGGGTTATCAAAAAACAAAGACTCTGAACCCAGTTGGCTTTACAAGTCCAAAATCATATGTCCATAGGCCAGAAAGTAGGGATCTAACAAGTACGGTGGCCAACTGACCACACTAAAGATATTCATAAAGATTAAGCAGCAACAATGGATCCTAGATCCAGTGGAGGGCCACAATCATTTGGGTTTGTGCTCCACCCAATAAATTGTGGCTCATCTTTGGCTCGTCTTTGATAAGAGTCAAAGAAAAATCTAGAAAATGCAGGAGTTAGTTTGGATCTATGACTAGAAATTTTCAATGTCTAGAACAATGAATAATAAGCTTAAAAACTTTGAAATTGCTTATGTGGTTGGTCCTTGCCTCTTTGTCATTTAGCCACGACTTTGCCAAAGGTACACTTGCTTGCATTAAAATCACTAAGCTGCTTGTGTATAGCATCCTGGTCATGCAGATTGGGGACCATGCACTATATGCGCGAGTACAATCCATCTTTCACCTCTCCATCTTTATTTGCTTCAAAGTTGGATGTGTAATGGTACTTTGGGTTTAGGTAATACTCAATTATTTATATAAGTTGGTGGAGTTAGTGTGTACATCTGTTATCAGTGAACCACCGAATAGGTAGATACTTTGCTTTTTTATGTGCTCTTTGGCTTGATCCATGGGCTCATAATAAATATAATCTATGTCCATTTTATCTCCATCCACCCTCTGCAACCCCTTAACAAGGGCCTCTGTAACTTTGACAATCTCTTCTGCTTTAAACCAAAAAGAGGTCTCATAAACTTTCCCACATTTATTGTTCCCATCAGAGTTGCGGCTCCACTGAGTTGCAGTCCACTCATTAGAAGATACCATCCTCCTCTAGTTGTTTTTATGTGAAACGAGAGATTGCAATGTGAGGCAGCTTGTAGCAAATCTAGTGATGGTTGGCCTAACAAGCACTTGGCCTGCTCTGCAACCCTCTTCACCCAAGGTTCTTTGCTTATAACCTTAGGCATGAGGTGTACGTAGTGTGAACTTCGAAGCACATGAGGTCTTGAAAATGGTTGGATGTTTATCCTCCCCCCTCCCTGCGCTTAATGTTACCTTTTCTTTGAGAGAGACATTAGGAGAGTAGCTAGAGCTCTGAGTACCAACAAAGCAGTAGACGAGGAAGGCCTCTAGGCCGAATTCCTTAAGGATGGAATCCAATGTCTCGACTCATACATTGTTGATTTATTTAACCATGTGGTATGTTTTGGTTTCCCCCACTCCTAGACTAGTCTAGACCTTAGTCATCGAGTTCCGCGAATTCGAACCTTCAAGTTCGAAATTCGCCGAACTTGAAGCAATTTCAAATAAAATCGTTGGAATTCGCCATTAAATTCGTGGCTATGGGTGCACCATTAAATTCGCGGCTACAGGCTACGGGTGGCGGCTACGGGCTATCGGTGGCGGCTACTAGTGGGGGCTACGGGCTATGGAAATAATTGTTTATGTTAACTATGGGTGCACCATTAAATTTGCGGCTACAGGCTATGGGTGGCGGCTACAGGCTACCGGTGGTGACTACCAGTGGGGGCTACGGGCTATGGAAATAGTTGTTTATGTTAAGAAAATAGCCGAGTGCGTCTACAGGCTATTGGAATAGTTGGTTGTTTAGGTTAAAAAAATAGTCGAGTGGGGCTACAGGCTACAGATAACTCTGTTGTTTATTTATGTTAAGGAATATTTATTAATAAAATTATTTATATAAAATTCATTTTTATTATTTGTTTTTCTTACTTATAATGTATAGGTTATATAATATAATATATATTATATAATTTATATAACATGTTATATAATTGTAGAATTTAATATATTTATCATGTAAAACATATTTTATCCTTTAAAATTATTTGTTTTTCTTACTTATAAAGTATAGGCTATATAATATAATATATATTATATAGGTTATTTATATAATATATGTTATATAATTTATATAGCATGTTATATAATTGTAGAATTTAATATATTTATTATGTAAAACATGTTTTATCCTTTAAAATAAATTTATTATATATATATATATATATATATATATATATATATATATATATATATATATATATATATATATATATATATATATATAATATTCAAATTTAATGGCGAACTTTATCAAAAAAATTTATGAGGCGAATTTTTTCCGAATTTCAACGGTGTCGAATTCGAACACGAACGCAGTGAGTTGGTGACTAAGGACTAGACTAGATGCATCATTCACCCGATCCACAAATCGGGAAGTAGCTCCGATCTGATCAACTACCAGGCTATCATGGTTGGACTTTCATTCTCCAAGCTTTATGCCATAGTCCTACATTAGTGGCTTTTAGATGAGTTGGAGAGTCGACACCTTAGGGATAGAGGATAGGCCAATTTCCACTCGGAGTACCAGACGACCAATCTCATTTTCATGCTCAGAGCCATTATTGAGGAGGCTTGCCAACGCTCTTTGAAATTCTGCTGCTGCTTTGTAGACTTTTGGAAAGTGTTTTACACGATCCCTAGAGAGGCATTATTCTAGAGGCTTCGTTGTTGAAAACTGATCTTAAACACTTAGCCAATAAAGAATTTATTCAGCTTCCTATACTTATTCAACAATAAAGCAATGGAACCTCATGCATTTACTGTAACTATGAGCAGAAATACAAGAGACTAAGCAATCTGAAAATATAGCAGCATAAATATAAATGAACAGCAGCATATTCACCACATTTGGCACATAAAAATCTGGGCTATGCCTCTTGAAAAAAACCACAGGAAAATAATTCTGGAGAGTCTTCTTTATTGAGCTTCACAGAGAAATAATCTGAGATTACAGCAATCTTTACAGAAAGAATAAAAAACAACACTTATCTCACAAACCCAGCACCCAAATCCACATTGAAATCTGTGTCAATCTGCCTAGAACACTGTGCCCTCTCTGTACTGACTGTATGGCCCAGTTCTGACAGCAAAGTACAGCTCCAAAACTCTGATAAATGTGCTCAGATTTGCTGCTGAAAAACACTTCTTCTGCACAGACTTGTCTCCAACAATAAATGCCCACAAAACTGCCTCGAAATCTGTGCTGTAACAGCCTTGATTTCTGTGCAGTAAAAACAGCCGTACGACCCTCTATCCATATGGTACGGACCAACTCTTCTGCTGTACGGACTTGCACTTAATGCTGCACCAGTCTTGGGATGCGTGCCTTCTTTCCATCTTGGAATGTGCGCCCTTTCTCTTGCTGTCCTTCTCTTCCTCTTCAGCTCAACCTCTCTCTCCCTTAGTATGTGTGCCCCTTTGTCTCTCTCACACTATCATTCAAGCTCTCCTTGACAAATGTGTTTCTACCTCTCCTCAATGATAGTTTTAACTTTTAATAACTCATTTAGGGTGACCTTTGGCTTTTCACTTTCCGTGACTCTTGGTCTTCTAAAATGAATGCGACTTTATTTTCCTTCATTGAGATGACTTAAGTCACTCAAATATTATAAAGTCGCTTTTTCCTTAAAATAATAAAAACCTCAACTTAACTTTATAAACTCACTTTATAAAGTCACTTAGTAAATTCACTTTATGAGGTAACTTAAGAAAAACACTTGCTTGGACTTCTGGCTAGGCACATTTGTGTAGAAGTACCTCCGAACTATCAAACCTTAACATTCATGACGTTAGCATATCTGAGACTGTCCCAACGACCATTATGAGAGTATATGAGTCAGTTTTGGGTCGCCTCCAAATGACACATGACCTTTTTGACTTCATCTAGAGTACCATTGGGGTAAAGCATTGATGCCCTCTTTCTCCAACTCTCTTTGGGATCTATATTGATGAGATGGAGTCTTTCCTCCACAAGCACATCCAGGAGGGAGATGATATCCTTCTACATCAGGTGTTGATTTCCCTACTCCTTTTTGCTAATGACTTGATCTTGTTAGCCTCTGCTCTTGAATGCTTGTAGAGGCAGATTGACGCTTTGGCCAACTTTTGTGATCTTCCACAGTTGATGGACAACCTGAGTAAAACCAAGGTTATGATCTTCAATGCATGGAAGAGTGTTCTTTCTTCCTTACATTTTTACTTTTGGGGGAAGAGATCGAGATCATGACAACTTACACCTACCTGGGGGTCCAGCTCACGGGGCTTCGTTTCAGCATGCATCAGGCTCCCCAACCTCGGCTCAACAAAGGCTATGACTCTCTAGCCCTCATCAAGAGACAGTGCTTCCGAATCCATCCTTGATTTCATACATTCGTAGCATGTACTTCCTCAATATGGTTTAGACATTTAAATCCTCTATCGTCTAAATTCTATTAACACTGTTTAGCAATACACCTTCCCCACAACCCAAGATATGGTCCTCAACAACTCTAACTTGTTCCCCCTTGCCAATTCTCCATCTAGATTTTCACCTATTATGGGGAAAGCCAAAAGGAAAGTTTTCCATTGATTGGAGACTTTCTTTATATTCTTCCATTGAAGTTTTCCAAAATGAAAGTTTTCCACTGAAAGTCACGATGCAAGATAAGATTTTGGTGTAAAGACATATGTTAAGGCATGGAGTGGAACGTTTAGATTATCCCACTTGTATACAAATATGATCATACAAGATTCTAGAATATATCTAACTAAAGAATATACCTAACTTGTGACCAAAATTGATCATCTAGAATAGTTTCTTGCATCTCATAACATTCTTCTCTCTCAAATACATGCAACCTCAAATCCTCCCATTAATCACTGACTACTATACTAGCCAATGCCTCTCTTACCTTCAAAAGGTGCCTAAATGTGAGGTAATAGCTAGCAAATCTTGTCTTTGCAAGTTTAAGTAGCTACAACTTAGAGTGATTGTGGAAAATGTAGTGTACAACACTATAATTGGAGATAAATTTTATGATCTTCTTCCCTCCCTTATACAAGGCACTGATCCATTTATAATCTGTTAAACCATGATCTAAGAATGTACAAGAGACAAGCGAGAGAGTCTGAATGAGAGATGTATTATATCAATGTGTATTCGATTACATAAAGTGGTGTTGTATATATTATATATATATAGCAAGTTCCGTTATTTGTGTTAGGAATCACTCAACTAATTTTAGAATTACTTCTAACATTAATGTCTTTTATTGCATATGGTGTATTTCCACTTTATGATATCACATTATTACTCTAATACATTTATTACTAATAAACATTACAATATATAACATTCCCTCTTAATGTTTATTTCATTTTCCACAACTCCTAACATATCTCAAAATTTTTCGAACTTCTCCCTATTGAGTGCTTTGGTGAAGATGTTTGCCACTTGATCTTGGGACCTGCAATAAATCAACTCTATCTCTTTGTTTTGTACTTGCTCTTTGATATAGTGATGTTGAATTTCGACATGTTTTGTTTTCGAATGATAAATCAGATTCTTCGTCATCTTGATGGCACTTTGGTTGTCACAGTATAAAGTTGTAGGATGCATTAGTGGAAGCTTCAATTCACTTAAAATTCTATGTAACCACACTACTTCACAAGTTGCTCCAATCGTTGCTTTGTATTTTGCTTCTGTTGTTGAAAGCGCTACCAAAGGTTGCTTTTTACTTGCCCATGAAATCACTCCACTACTAAGGGTAAAACCATAACATGTTGTAGATTTTCTTTCATCTATATCACTTGTTCAGTGTGCATCTGAAAAACCTTTCATCATGAAGGTATCATTCTTCTCTAGTACAATACCAAACTGTGAGGTATCTTTGATATACCTAAGTACTTTCTTTGTTGCATTCCGATGTGTTTCCTTGGGACAGTTTAAAAATCTTGACAACATTCCAACTACAAAAGTTATGTTTGGCCTAGTTGTGGTACGATAAGTAAATCCTCCTACAAGTTGACGATAAAACAATTCATTAACCACCTCAGATTCATCATCCTTCGAAAGATTTAAGTTTACCTCCTTTGGTGTTTTGCTGGGATTACAATCTTCCATTCTAAACTTTTTCAACAATTCCGAAACATACTTTGTCTGTGAGATGAAAATCTTGTTTGGTTGTTGCCAAACTTTAATGCCCAAAGAATAATGTAACAATCCTGAGTGAGTCATATCAAATGATGTGCAAAGACTATCTTTTTCTTCCTGAATCAAGTCAACACTACTACCTATAATTATTAAGTTATCAACATATACGACCATAATGATAATTTCTCACCTTTTTCTTTGATATACAAGTTATGATTAGAATCATTTCTTTTGAAACTTCTTGATTTAAGATACTTATTAATCTTTTCATACCATGCTTGAGGGGCTTGTTTTAATCCATACAAGGCCTTCACCAATTGACATACTAACTTTTCTTTTCCTTCAACTGCAAATTCTTCAGGCTGCTCCATATACATTTCTTCTTGCAAATCCCCATTTAGATAATGTCCATCTAGTGTAATTGCCATCCAAATTGTGCGGCAAGAGCTAACAACATTTTGATTGTGATTAATTTTGTAGTAGGAGAAAACGTTTTCTTATAATTGATTTCTTCTTTTTGTGCATATCCTTTTGCAACTAACCTGAATTTATATTTATCAATAGAATCATCTCATTTGAACTTTGTGCAATATACCCATTTACAACCTATTAGTTTCTTAGTTGGGGGTAATTCAACTAACTTCCAAGTGTTGTTTTTCATCAAAGCATCATATTCTACTTGCATTGCATCTTTCCATTCTTTTTTTCTGATTTGTTTCATTAAAAGAAGCTGAATCATAAGAATGCACAACTTCACTCATCAAAGCAAGATTTACTTGTTGTGATGATTTTGACCTTGTTCTTCTCTCAGCTTGCTATATCTCATTTGGCTTTGCCTCTCGAAGAGTTCGATAGAACCATTTTGGTCTTTTATGAGATGTATGCAGAGGTGGGAGTCTCTCATAAAAAATTACATCTCTACTTATAACAACATTTTGTAATGAACATAATAATAATGATAATAATTTAATTAGATAAATAACCAAGAGACATGTATGTCTTCACTCGCGAGTCGTGACCAGTCAATGCTATAAGTAAACTGTCACGAGGGTGAATGTAATATCATCAATTATTCATTTTATCTATCAATATATTTATTCAGAATAACTGTCTATGAATTAATAATTAATAACAACTATGCTGTTACAGTGGTATCAGAGCCATATCCTTAGCAATTGTGGGTTAAATCTTGCAACCATACAACCAACAAGTGCAATTATAGAACACAATAGCCAGCTAAAGATTAGATCAAATTTGGCCGTTTCTGTTTGCTGTACTGTTCGCCATAGTCTCGTACGATTGTCCACAACAGATCCGTACTCTATCCCAGCCGCGTCTGTATTTCCGCTGCCATTCGTACTGCTACTGCCACTATTCGTACCTGTCCGCCGTACCTTTGTCCGCTATCCTGTCGCTGCAGTACATCTGCAACCCCTGTCTGTCGTTATCCTTGTCCTTGCTCTTTTCCGCCACCGCCGTACAATCTGCCCCTGTCCCCTATCGTCTGTACAGATTTTTACTATATCAGCTGCCTTTTTATTTGACCATACGCTAATTTTTTTTAAAAATCATTCCCCTTTGGATCTCATTAAAAACATTTTTTAAATTTTATTAAAGTTACTTCATAAAGTAACTTTAATTAATAAAGTCACCTTATCATATTATAAGTCTCTTATCTTCTTATCAAATCACTTTTTTTTCCAAAGAAAAAAAGCGTAATTTTATTTCATCATTTGAGAACAAAATTACATTTTGCATATACACCTCTTGGTGTATTCCTGTTACATCGGAGTCTATAGCTGATTGCTATCAATGTAGCTTGAGTATATTTCTGCAATTGTGTCTTCAAAAAAGTCTTCTGTTCCTTCTGTTTCTTCTGTACTTAAAAGCTACTGTATAAAGCTCAATCAAGTCCCTAAGTTGGGCTGTTTTGTGTATATGTATTTATTACAATTTGTATACAAAAGTATCTTTTGGATCTGTATGAGGTCATTCCAAAAAAGATTGGTGCAGAGATTCACGGGCTTGATCATTTTGATATTGTGTTACTTTCCATTGGCCCATAGCCAAATGAAGCCCCTCTTTCGACCTCCGGTCCGCTTCTTTATTGTTTTCCCTATAGACATGTTTACAAATAAGTGAGTCAAAAGATGTCTGTAATCGAAAGATGTCTTCCACTAAGGAATAGAGTCTTGTGTTTGTGCATCTTTGTGTGCCTTTTATCCAATTTATGACATTTAATGAGTCCCCAAAAACATGTAAGGAGTGAAAACCCTTTTCAATGGCGAAGCCAATGAGTAGTTTGAGGCTCATTAGTTCAGCAAAGTTGTTTGTTCCCGTCCCAAAGCCAAAAGTCAAAGAGTAATAGTGAGAATCTGAAAGATAGATAAGTCCTCCTCCTCCACAACGATTTTTTTATGAAGCCCCATCGAAAAAGCCCCAAGGAGAATATTTGTCGATCTTGACCTCCTGAGACTGTCTAGAATTGACTCTCGAATTTTGAGGGGGAAGGGAGGACATAATAGCTATACTCTTGGCCGCTGTGATCTCTGGTGCCAAGGGAACTCCTTTGAAGATAATAGATTTCTGTGCTAGCCATACTCCCAAAATGATCAATAGCGGTAACACTCGAAGACTTTTGTAAACTCTGGAGTTCCACCAAAATTTCCAAGCATGTTCTAGATCTTGTCCCGACCAGCTGCAGTGTAGGTCTAAAAGTCTGGATACTTCAGTCCACACTTTGATGATATAACTACAATTTAGAAAGAGGTGTACGGTATTCTCTCCTTAAGATTTGCAGAGGGTGCACCATCTTGGACCTGAGAAGTTCCTCTTCTGTAGAATATCCCACGTCGGAACTTTATTGTTTAGGACATTCCACGTAAACAATCTTGTTTTGGCTGGACTTTTAATCTTCCAAAGTTTTCCCCACCACCAAACAGTCTCTCGTTGGCCCAGATTTGAGTTTAATTTTAAATAACCCAGCTTTGGAGTATATGTCCCCGAGGGAGCCGAGTCCCAGATCAATTCATCCTCACAGTCTCTGAGCTTTATTTGAGAAATCTTTAAAATTTTTATGTATCTTTCCAATTCAATTGTATCATCTTCGCTTAATCCCAGCCTGTTAGCTTCCTTCCAACCTTGTGACCAAAGAGTGGTGAGTCTTGGATCAACCAGATTGTTTAAAGACACAATTCCCAATGTGTGCAAATGTTGAATAAGCTGATCTGAGAGTAAATGTTGTCCTTCACTGCTTGTCCAAGGATCTTTTCCAAGTCTGAATCGTTGGCCGTTACCTATTTTCCAAGCTAATTCGTTTTCTATGACCGGGAAGGCGTTTATAATTGCTTTCCAAATCATCGAGGCACCTTTTATAGATTTTTGTTGACTTTTGAGCCAAATCTCCACAGGAATTGGTTCAATGTATTTTTGCACTACTACCTTTGTCCATAGACTAGTAGAGTTTATAATACGTCAGCCTCCCTTGGCCGCAAGTGCTTTGGAGAAGAGGAAGATATTTTTCAGGCCCTATCCTCCAAGTGCCTTTGGAACAACAATTTTTTCCCATCGGACCCAAGGGATTACATGTGCTTCCTTTTTACCACTCCACATAAATTTTGAGGTGAGTTTTCTTGCTGCTTCCATGATTCCTTTTGGGATCCAAGAGAGGGACATCCAATAAACAGGAATGGATTCCAAAACTGACTTAACTAGAACCAGTCTACCTGCACGTGAGAGCCACCTATGACTCCAGATGTTTAGTCTTTTGTCCATTTTCTTCAAAAGCCACTTCCAATCCTCTTTTCTGTAATCATTTGGTTTTAGTTAAAAACCCAAATACTTTAGTCCATCATCTAGCTTCTTTTCCTCAAAGGGGAAGTGAAGCCTAAGGGCCTGGCCTTCTTCTTCAGAGAATAAATTTGTAGTGAGAGCCGATTTCCCTTCATTGATTTGCATTCCTATTGCTTTGGAGAAAAGAGTAGGGATATTCCTTAAGGCCTCTGCCTCCCTTCTGGAACCTCCACTGAAGATTAATACATCGTCCATGAAGAGAAGGTGTGTGAGGTGCAAAGCTTGTGAGATTTTGATTCCAGGAAAAGAGCCCATTCTTTTTGCTTCCGAGATGGCTCTGCTGAGTCCTTTAGCAACTAAGAGAAAAAGTAGGGGTGATAATGGACACCCCTATCTTAAACCTCTTTCTGAAGTAAAAAAGGAAGAGGCTGAGCCATTGATAAGCACAACAACTGAAGCTGTAGTGAGACAGTTCATGGCCCAATTTATGAAGGGGACAACAAAACCCAAATGGGTAAGTAATAAACGAATATACAACCAACTTTCTCTGTCATATGCTTTGGAGAGATCAATTTTTAACACTGCACCTTTTAATTTCCTTGTCTTCATGCTGTGAAGACCTTCTTGTGCAATTCCTATGGCTTCGTGAATTTGTCTTCCTTCCAAGAATCCAAACTATTCTTCCGAGATTCTTTTTGAGAGTATTTTTTTTACCCTTCTTGCAATTACTTTTGAAATAATTTTATAGGCACAATTACAAAGGGAGATTGGTCGAAAGTCATCCAATGTCTCTGGATTATCTGTCTTTGGGATAAGTGCTAAGAAGTTAGAGTTTAGGCTTTGTGGTATTCGGCTTGAAATCCTAGTGTCCTTTATCATCTTTAGCAAATCCTGTCCCAAAATCTCATAATAGCCCAAGAATAATTCAATAGTCCAGCCATCTGGACTTGGGCTATTGTCTTTTTGAAAAATGTGAAGAACTTCCAAGAGTTCTTTTTCCGTTACTTCTTCCATCAGGAGTCGATTGTCTGCTTCATCTACAAATCTGGGAAAAAATTGAGCCACTTGTACCGCTTCTTCTATAGATGCTTGAGTCTTTGCTTTAAAAAGGTTTTGGAAGTAATTTTTCCCCAGTCTTGACATACCTTCAAAAGTGTTTTCCATGTTTCCTGCAGAGTCCTTCAACTGCCAAATAGTATTGACATTCCTTCTTCCTTTGGCAAAAGCTTGGAAAAACTTTGTATTCTCATCTCCACTTTCCAACCAGATAGCTCTACTTTTTAATCTCCAAGAGTCTTCCTTTTCCTTGAGTAGTTTGTTCCTTCTTTTCTCCAGAAGTAGTAGATTGATTTTTGACTCCGGAGCATAGTTTTAAAAACCGAAACCGGTACCGGAACCGGTCGAGGGTCCAACCTGAACCGGAACCGGAACCGGTAATAAACCGGTCGAACCGGTTTCAATGAACCTGTTTTTTAAAAAAATACATAAAATATTTAAATTTTAACGAAAAAATATATTTTTAAGATTTTAAATCATGTTTCCAAAGCATTAGAGACAATTAGAGACAAAATATCCAAAGTATGCTCATGAATATATCAAAATGGCACCAAGTGCAATACAT
>ML781534.1:265070-280396 GCA_009831015.1 Picea engelmannii | reverse complement strand
AAATTTTGTATGATGTATGAATCTATGATGTACATTGTATATAGTATGATTGTATCTTTTTCGGAGTATCAGTGTGTCTGTATCTAAAATTTTTAAGTTTTAAGTTTTAATTAAAATTATATATATATTATATATATATATATTAATATAACGTGTCCCCCGTGTCCTGATTTTGAGGGTCGTCGTGTCCGTATCGGATACTCGTATTTCCGTGTCCTCCGTGTCCCGTGTCTTCGTGTCAGGTGACTTAGCTCAACATCAAATCATAACAATGCATAATGAGGAATTAGGTCAAATTCCTCCCTTTATACCTTTCCTAATCTAATTCACCATTGACCTCACTTAAGCTAGGCGCTTTTCCTCCTAAGGTGAATAATTAATTAATTAAGTCCCCCTTTAGCACCTTTTCATTCTAATTCTTCATTGACTTAGGCTTAAGTGACTTTTCCTAAGTATTTTGGCTTAATTCATCGTTTAGCCATCAATTCCTCCTTATTTCTCCATCTTGTTCCCCGTTTGTGCCTGACTATAGTCTACGGGAACACATAGACTACTAAGTCACTCCCTGCTGGCCTACTCTTGGGAACGAGACATCACACATCACTTCATATCCCATATCTTCCAGAGCTGATATAGAGAGCAAGTTAACCTTAAGCTCTGGCACATACATGATTAGAGGTGAAGTGGTCACCTCAAGGGGGGAATCCTGGTGACCCTAGGAGGAAATGGGATGGAAAGTGAGATGTATGAAATGAATGCCCCTGTAGGTCAGGCTGCTAGATGGAAAAGGGAGTTTGGTAATGAGTCTTGAGGGTTGTTTGAGGTTTCCAAAGCCTCGAGTGACCTGCAAAGAGATAGTACTTGCCCGAGACATAAGGAAAACCAAGTATACAATGCAATATGTCAAGTGGACAAGCAAGTTAAGCTTGGTGTCCCTAATTGCAGCAATTAGTAACAGTATATATCAGCAAAAAACTATTAAATTAGGCTGCTAGATAAGATGCCAAATGTCAAGATAAATGTGAGAAATAAACTAGCAAAGAACTAGCACCACTTTAGCAATAAAACTTGTGACTTTAGCATGATAGCATGACTGTAAAATAGCAAATCTGAAGCAAAGGCTAACAACCTTAATGGCTGTGGAAAAACAAGCTAAATATCAACAAAGTTAACCAATAAAAGTTACTCCTAAATTCTAATTAGCCTAAAAAGTGTGCTAGGGTTAGTAGTTTGTTAGGGAGAAATTATAGCTAGTTCCTGTTGATGTTTTGGTAGCCGCGACAGGTATTAACCTCCACATGTAACCTATGACTTAGAATAGAATATTCCGGAAGCAAGTGAACCATTAAACAGATGTGTGGAAACCCTAGAAAACAAGTCAGCCTAGCGGAATGAATAATATTAGAATATTATATTCCAGAAATACAAGTCGGCTCTACAGGAAAAAGACAAACAAAAAATATAATTACCAGAAAGTCAGGTCGGCCTAGCCAGAAAAGTCACTGGACAAATTAATATAAATAGAGGACGTTTTAGCTCATTTGTACACACAGTTAGTGCGCAAGTCTTGTGGAGAGCTGCAGTTGTAAGGAGGAATAAGGGTGCATGGTCATCTCTTGGTCTTGGTCTCTCTCTTGGTGTTCTTCTTATTGATATTCTTGGTGATATTCTTGCTAAGTATGGCGCAAGTTTGAGAGAGAGAGAGTAGTGTAATTGCAGTTGTTGCAGTTGTGTATGGTACTTGTTCTGTGAATATGGAGACTCTCTCTTGTGCACTACTCTTGGAGAACGAGCGTTCTACTTGTCTTGAGTTGTTGCTGCAGTTAGCAACTAGGCTTTATCTGTTGGCTCTGGAGTACGCTTGCTAGAATTATTTTAAGTAAAGGTTAGTGTGCTCGGGGGTGGCATATGTGAATGCCTATGGTTGGGTGACAATAATGTGACATTGTCTATGGTTAAACGAGCATACCGAAATTTCAACATGGAATCAGAGTTGGTTTCCTTCGTAACAGTCTAATCGCTGGAAAGAAGATATTCAGTTTCCCCTATTTCCAAGCTCGTCGAGAACTTACTGAACTCACTAAGAAGGTCGCCTAAGTACGACGCATCTCTTCCTCGGATCAAATCTGCAAATTTTTGAAGTTGAGATATTAGGGTTTCCTCATAAAAACCCTAGGTTTGTAGTGCCAGTTGCAGCACCAGTTGCAATGACAGTTGCAGTACCAGTTACAACACCAGTTGTTGTGCCAGCACCAGTTGCAGTAAAGTTTCTGTGAAACATTGGGCCTAATCTTTGGTTGTTCAAGTGTGCCTTACCCTAACGCATATCCAATTACCTTTAGATTGCAAGTTGGAGCACTTTGAAGTTTTAGGGTTCGTCATTGCTTGCCACTGCTATCGAATGGTGCCACTGTTTGTCGCTGCTGCCGCAGGTATGTACTTAGATATGTTTAAACTGTATCACTATTTTGAGTGTGATTGCAGGAGAAGGGATCTCTAGTCCAAGCAACAATCGTAGATCCAGAGGGATCTTAGATCCAACACATTCAGAGGAACAATGCACTCTAGGTTTGATTGTTTTCATATGCCTCTAATTGTTATGGCATTATTGTTACCTTATGAACATGTACTTGTATTTTGATCTATTGAAGTTATGATTATCATACTAACCTCTGTTCAAAGTTAAAATTAGAAACTAACTTTATATAAACTATTAGATTGATTAAGGTTGAGACTTTAGAGTTTATTTGCACTATATTCTCTAACTCATATTTCTGTTTAGAAAGCATATTGTCTTAAGTACAGGGGACAGGTTGAAGAGAATACTTGTCATCTTGAGTGAAGGAGACTCGGAAGAAAATCAACAACACTCGTTCTTGAAGATAAGACTCCAGGTTACACGAAGGAATGATTGATCACAACACTAGAAGAGTGTTGTTCCTATTTCTTATTATTGTATTCTTATTTTGGTTCTTGTTGCAGGAAGGTCACAAGCAATAGCTATGAGAAGGAGCTACTGTGATTATTGTTCTCATTCTTGTTTTTATTATTATAAGAGTATTATTCTTGTCTACTATTTTTCCCTTTGTTGTCCTTGTTCCAGGCAGGTCACAGGTGATAACTCTAAGGGAAGCTATAGTGACAATTGCAAGAGACAACATATTAGATGGTCTCTAGTTTGAGACATGGAGCAGACTTTCCATATAAGAAGTTGTATACACGAATGTATACATCCATGTACCAAAGAAGAAGAAGATGTAGAAGGGTACTTTTGCGAGATACATAGTATCTCATATGGAGATTGATTGTAAGGAGCAAAAGGCTCCAAAGATGACCGAACAAATCCCTCTAGTGCAGTTGATCACTCTTCAGATCATTAGGAAGAGTTAATAGAGCTAGGAGGGCTTACCCAAAATCGTTACAGTAACCAAGAAGAGACCAGCTTGGTCCCATGAAACTTTGCAGGATGCAACATTGATGAGCCATATCATGAGGAGTAGAGGGCTCCAAAGATTATACAGACTCAAAGGGAGTCAAGCTTCAGAGGGAGAATGGTGACTCAGAGACTCTCAGATTCAGATGGAAGAGAGAGACGTCTTCCGGAACTGACAGACAAATGCTATGGGTTGAGAAGGCTAGATCAAAGCTTCAGAGGCTTCAAGGAGATATGAGATCTTATGGGAAGATTCCCTTGCTTCAATAGACTTTGCTACAATGACCGAGGAGGAAGCCAATCAGAAGGACTAGGATACATATCTTTTCCTTGGTTCTGAGACCAATAGGGAAGTAAGTGGCGACTTCCAAGTTGATCTACAAGATCAGGCATGTTGCATATAAATAACCTAGAGATGTACAAAGCATGATTTGTGTCCATAGGATTCCCCTAGCAAGAGGGAGTAGACTATGACGAGACACTTGCTCCAATATATTGCTACCGACGAACAAGTAGTAGATATGTTGACCAAGCCTCTGTCAGGGACAAGCTTGGAGTGGTCCAAATGTTTTTTTCTCCAGTAGTGAGAAGTGATGTGTTCCCCAGTATAGGTAAGTGATGAGATCCCTAGTAGTGGGTGCTACCCTAGCGTAGGTTGGTACTCCAACGCAACTTGGTATGCTACTTCAATGTAGGCCGGTATATTACCCCAGTGTAGGTTGGTATGCTACTCCAACAAAGGCTGGTACGGTACTCCAGTGAAAGTGCAGAACTTCCTATGACATATAGATCCATGATTAACAACAGGACAATGACCGAGGTGTGCAGAAGTGCAGAAGCAATGATGATGATCGTGCCAAGAGGAATACCTTCCTTGTTAAGAGGGAGTGTTAAATTTTTGAGTCAGATTCTGTGTGAGCTGATGAGTTACTATTTCTGTATGAATTAGATGCCGACCTGTATTGTCGGAAATGATTCCCAGTTAGAGTGTCGATCAGTAGTATCGGAGGTTACTAGCTGGAGGGCCAACCAGTAGTGTTGGAGGTGTTTTCCAACTAGATGCCTAATGTGTGGCTATGATGGTGATACTTGTTACATGATCTGTTTGATCATATAATAGCCTGTGTGGCTATGGTGATGCTACCTGTAGACTGGTCTGGAAGACCATGTGAGTCTTGCCCATGCCATGTGAGATGTATGGATGTGTTTGAGACCACTACATGAAGAACATCTTAGTTAATACTTCCCTAGCTAAGAGGGAGTGTTGATGTTTTGGTAGCTTCAGGAGGTATTAACCTCCACATGTAACCTATGACTTAGAATAGAATATTCTGGAAGCAAGTGAACCATTAAATAGATGTGTGGAAACCCTAGAAGACAAGTCGGCCTAGCCAGAAAAGTCACTTGACAGATTAATATAAATAGAGGACGTTTTAGCTCATTTGTACACCCAGTTAGTGCGCAAGTCTTGTGGAGTGTTGCAGTTGCAGCTGCAACTGTAGCTGCAACTGCAGCTGTAAGGAGGAATAAGGGCACATGGTCATCGCTTGGTCTTGGTCTCTCTCTTGGTGATTTTCTTGGTGATATTCTTGCTAAGTATGGCACAAGTTTGAGAGAGAGAGTAGTGCGGTTGCAGCTGGTACAATTGTGTATGGTACTTGTTCTGTGAATATGGAGACTCTCTCTCTTGTGCACTACCCTTGGAGAAGGAGCGCTCTACTTGTCTTGAGTTGTTCCTGCAGTTAGCAACTAGGGTTTATCTGTTGATTCTGGAGTAGGCTTGCCAGAATTATTCTAAGTAAAGGTTAGTGTGCTCGGGGGTGGCATATGTGAATGCCTATGGTTGGGTGACAATGATGTGACATTGTCTATGGCTAAACGAGCATACCAAAATTTCAACAGTTCCTAGGGTTAGAGGGTTAGTTTTTCTGCAGCCCTAGTGGCTGTAGGTTAGTTTGTAACAACAAGAAGTTTCAGTGAGAGAAAGGGGATGCCTCAATGAGGAAAGATAGCCTAAGGCACAAAGAATAGTATCCAAATGAGAGAACTTGAAGATCTTGACTTTTAACGTTTATCAATGCAATATTTTGTTTCTCCAATGTGTAATGTCCCCATTGTTTGGATTCCCTGTTCCATAGTTAGAGGTGGCTTTACGAGGAGTAAAATGAGAATAATAGTGGGCTCGGGCGATTTGGGGGAGTTATGTGGGCTCAGGCTAGTCCATTCACCATATTTCATTGTCAAGAACAATTCTGTACAGTTTGCCCTTGGTTCTACGACATTCCAACGATTTTCGTCATTTTTGGGTTATTATTGAGCATATTTTAATTAAATACACTGAAAGTATTATTTGGAGCATATTATCTGAGGGAATACCTTCATGTAGTAGTGCGTTGGAACTGGAACGGAAATTACCTACAGGATGGGATGAGAAAAAGTGACTTTCAGTGGTCGGATAAGTCATAAAGGCGAAAAATCACTTGTCGGGGTTAAAAAGGTGAATTAATTATTAATAAAGTGACTTTATTAATAAAAGATAGAAATTAATAAAGATACTCAACGAGGAAATATAAAAGGAGGAAAAGAAGAATTCCCCTCATTATTGATTATTATTATCGTTGGAATTGGAATTGAAAGCTCTCGTGGCTTTTTGGGCGTTGAGGACAGAAACCCTCGATGGACATTGATTTCAATGGCGAAATCTATCCATCCTAATCAATTTTGGGAGTAGATCATCCAGATCTACTATTTGTGCTTCATTTGCAAGAGTGATTTGGGGTTTCAGAGGTCAAATCTACTTGGTGATTGCATTTGGGTGATTGTGGTTCTCTATGGTTGTGAAGTATGGTCCAACAGTACATTTGACTTACAGTGGAAGCAAATCAAGAAGATTCAAAAACGCTTGATTACAAACAAGTTTAAAATTAAAAGTTCAGTCCCTTATGATATCATGCTGAGTGAAATGGGGGCTGCTCCTATTGAAGCAATTGCTATGGTGCGTCTCGTAAGATATCTAAAACAAATTGAGCAAATGGAAGGTTTGTGGCCTAAGGTCGTCTTCAATGACACATTGTGCAAAAGAAAGAAGACATGGATGCGGAAAAATATTAAATGGCTTAGTAAATGGGATATTCACTTGGATAGGTGCCCTACAAACAACAAAGAGATAAAGGATTTTGTTATTGATAGGTTTCACAAGCAAACTTGGGATAAAAGGCTAGGGAGAAAGAAAGAGTATTATATTGAAGAGTTTAACCCCACATATAATCATCATCAAAAAGCATACATAGGGGCCAATATATCTTGGAGAGCCAAAATGCTTATTGCCCAACTAAGAACCAATTCCCATCAACTCCGTTGTGAAACCGGGCGTTGGAAAAGAGCAAAGGAAGCTTGGGAAGAAAGGGTGTGTATGTTTTGCACCTCCGGAAAGGTGGAAACAGAAAAACATTTCATTTTAGAGTGTGAAGCTTTCAAAGACAGTAGGGACAGCTATGTAAGTATTTTGACAGCTAGCTCTTGGAATAGTTTATTCAGCGAAGGGACAATGGAGAAATTGGGGGAGCTCATCATCAAGTTGAACAGGAAAAGGGCTGAAATGCAGAAATCAGTGTGTGAGGCGGTCAGTCCCATAGGCTTTTGTTAGCCTCGTGGACGTTAAAATACTTTCTTCTTCTTCTTGAGAAAGTGGTTGAGTTTACTCATTGGGGAACGATTTTCTGTGCTGGCCGAGTTAGTTTGAAAAGAGGGACGAGTTTATTCTTGAAGCTGGGTCGAATCAATTCCTTGGGATTCTATTCCTTCAACTGGGACGAGTTTTCTTCTAGTGGGTCGAGCTGGGGGTAGGAAGGCCGATTTTCTTCCTTGCAAAATTGTGGGTCTCTCATTACAACCATTTCTGTGAGATTGGGGTGCAATTGCTGTGGTAGGAAGGGCGATTTCTGTGGGGAGAACTGAGTTCTCCTTCCCTGGGAAGCGAGAACTTCATTGTGGCACGATTTTCCCTTGACTCTAGTTGGGAAGGCGCTGGAAAATATAGATATAAGTTGCAGTGGATGCATTTTACAATCTGGGAGTGTTTTCAATGACTAAGGGACCGAGTCTTGTCTTGTCAAGCTGAATTAGACAACAGATTTGAACTATTCTTGTGGGCAGAGCGCGTCTCTTTATGAGAGTGACCATATCTTCTTGATTGGGACCGATAATTCTCTCCCAACCCAATTCTGGAAACAGAGGACACCTTTTCTCCTTGGAGCGACTTCATATACAGTAGCAGCAGACCATTTGGAGGCGTTTTGACAGCAGTCTTACTCCTTTAGCACATGGAGTTTATTCATGGAAATGTATTCATCTTAAACAGTGAGTTACCTCTAATTTGTGATCCATTTATATGCTGGTAAATAAAGGGGATAAATTCTGTGTGTTTATTTGAATATATCAGCTGTATGTGTTGTGGTTTTCATATGAATGTTATGCACATTTCTGCTGTAATGTCGAATCAATTTGGTATGTTCAAACTATGTGAAATCAATGGACAACACCACAAGAAAACCATAAAAAGTCACACAGAAGAATAGTGAGGTTTGACAAAAAACAAAGGGACGGTCACAGCTTAAGTGTTTGAAGGAAGTCTACATATAAAAATAATTTATAAATTTGCTACAGCAGTGAGAAGACAGTGTCCAAATAGCCCTTAGGTCATTTCACAATGCAATGACTAGTGCCTTTGATTAATGGGTTAATGGGGTCACAAGATAGAGAGCTAGAAGTACTACCTCCTTGGGGTTATAAATCCTTTTATTCCCCAAAGCAAGTATCCTAGCTAGGGTTTAGCCTAAGGGGTGTATGCCCTTATACTTCCTTAGCAAACCCTTGCAAACAATATTTCTATAATAGATTATGGTGGAGCTAGGTATGGTTGTATGTTCTTATACTCCCTAGTTAGCTTATCAAACAACCTTGAACTTTGAACAAAGAAAACAACAAGTGTAGCCTTTATCAAATTCAAGTTGCAATAAATAAGTTCTTAACATACCAAGAGAAACCACCATAAAGAGATAGAAATGACCTCCATAAGCTAGCGCATCATCATCATGTAGCCAATAACCAAAGAAAACACCATACCATAGCACAAGAGAGTAAAAAAGATTGAAGGTAGCGAAAATTTCAGTCCTTAGCCTCTCACAATGGGAAATATATGTTATGGAATGAGATTCACATGATCTCTATTTATACAAAAATCTTAAAACATAGTTTGTCCACTTAGCAAGAGTAAAACATAAGATAAAGGGTCAACAACCCTTATCTTCTCCCTTGAACCAAATAATCATATTTAATTTTCACTTTAACACATTAGAAACCCTAAAAGAAGATGACGTCACCCCTTTAGGGAGACATTTTAGCACTAGGAGCAAGTCGTTGGAGTTGGGGAAGCATGGCAAGGCCTCTAAAGGCCACTTGTCATCTCTCCAAGCTTCTTCTTTATGGTTCAAAATCTTCCTTCAGAACGTGCCATGTGTCAGTGAACAACACCTCCATCACCACCAAACCCCTTCAAGCATGACGTCAACCCTCCAAAAGTGACGTTTTGCCTCTCCTAGGCAAGTCGTTTGGGTACTAGGGGCTAGGTAAGGTCATCCATGTCTTCTAGGCCTCCAAAGGCAAGTCATCGTGATCCAGCATGTGGGCCCTTGGCATCCAACCTGTGGGCTCCTTGCCCCATGGAATCCCAAGCTAGACTTGTTCTCCCAAAACTATCCACCAAGCAAGGTCCTGCAAAACAAAAGGGTACGCCCTCCAAAGATCTCAAGTCAAAGATATCATGACAAGTGTAAACCACATATAATAAGCAAGGCACCTAAACATGTGCATCAAAACTAACTCATCAAATTAAACAAATGCTCAAAAACCCTATACAATTGACTAAGTTTAAGTATGGGAGGGGTGTCATAAAAGTCCTATTGGGTAGACCAAATCTCTCAAGTAGAGGATGCTCCCAAGGATGGCCTTTCAAGGTCATGTAGTGGATGATGAGGTGGAAGGGGTTTAGACTTCATAGGTCGATGAGTTTCATGACATATAAGGGCTCATATTATCTCATTTATGGGTGCCTTTGTAGAGGGTGTGTGGCACCTTCGTCTGCAATGTACTTTTTCCAATCCCAACTTCTTGCCATTGTTTCTTTCTTTCATGTTTTAAGGAACAAGTTGAAGGCCACTGTCTTGGCTTGGTGTCCAGATAACGACAATGTCATTCACAAATACCTCGCGGAAATGAGAAGTTTGGCTCGTGATGAGACCCCCTTTCTCTCAGTTGTGTAACTAAGAGCCACTACCCTAGTTTGGTGACCAGATGATGGCAATGTCATACCGCTAAATACCCATGATCATGATAGGTCGGCTCGTGATGAGACCTCCCATCCTCCAACTAACCCCTTGTTAACCCCTAGATTTTCACCCTTGAAAATCTTGAGGGTTAAGAGCCAGCATGCATTATCTTGGCTGGCATTCTGAGATTCTCCCAGAGTTTAGCACTTGTGTTGAGCAAGAGGTTGTTTCCCATCAGAGGCAGGTAAATGATTGGTACATGGTTGTTTGGTTCAGAGTTAGAGTTGACTTGGTTTCCATGCATATTTGAGAGAGATGTATACATACAGTAGGTGTTGCTATTTTTTAGGAGACACGGTTTGAGTGGGTCTCTTAACAGTTTGGAGCAGTTCTGAACATATAGTATGAGTCCTTGCATGATTCTAGGCCCGATGACACTTTTTTGGGTGATGTGCAAGAGGTTTCTATTTTTAACAGGTTTTGCTTTAGGCCCCAGATTCAGATTCAGAGCGTGTAGTATTGATCCTTGAGACATCCAGAGTCTTTTGGATCTTTTTCGAGATGTTGGCATAGTTTACTATTTTTAGCAGGTTGAGCACCAGGGCTCGCATGTGAATTCTGATCGCATATTCGGATCCCATGCGAAAAAACAAGTTCAATGAGTATAAAGTCAAGGGAAACTTTCTATTTTTAGACAGTGACATGTGGCGGTGTTCTCCTAGTGTTCCTGGATGATGTGGACAGTTTCCTAAAAGTTAGGAGATGAATTCTATTTTTAGAAAATTCTATATTTAGCAAGTACAATCATCATCCATATAGTGCCAAGTGGCACCCTCACAGGTTGACATGTGGCATATCTACAGAGTGATGTGGCATCCACATAGCAAAGGGCGCATCTTTCCAAGACTTGAGCATATAATAAATAAATTAATTGAGATAAGGGAGTCACACAACTGGGCCTAAATTTAGCCGTATATTCCTCCGTATAATCACCTCCCCACTTGCCATGCATCAACTCCATAAAATTTGCCTTAAGTTGAGTTTAAACCACAATTTCCTAAAAAATAGGGAATCCCTAAAAAATAGGACGGAATTCCCCAATCAAGGCTTAATTTTCTCACTAAATTTTCCTCACTCGACATATATTCACTTTCCATGCATTAATTTCTGCAAATTCCTCTTAATTCGCTTTAAAACGCAAATTTCTTAAAATTTAGGAAAATCCCTAAAAAAGAGGATGAATTTCCCCTTGGCTAAAACTCACTCATTACTTGGCCAAATTTAGCATTTAAACATGCGTTTAATTCCTAATTTATTCTCCCGTGCGTTAACTCTCCTATTCTTCACATGAGTTAACTCTCTTTCCATTCCCTCATGCGCATTAATTCCTGAATTTCTCACTCACACTTATTCCCTCATGCACATTAACTCCTATTTTATTCACACTCCTCTCGTATATATTGGATGGTTTTCATTGGTTATTGGTCGATTTTTGCAGCAACAACATAGTGTCTCTCTCATTCTTCTGTCTCTCTCTATAGTCTGGTGACTTTTCTCTGAGAAAAGGAAGCATTGTACCGGTTGTAAGCTTGCCAAGTGTGGCGCAATCAACCCTCTTGTAAGCTTTATCAATAAAGAAGTGTGTGTTTTGTCTTCGAACTTCTCTTCTTGGCGGTGTTGCCGTCCTAATACACACCTAGGTTAACGTGGAAGAAACCTTCAATCCACTTGGTGTGTCCTTGGGGCCAAGTCTCGAGTCAAGGTGCTGTCCCGTGATCCTCAATTCCTTCGTCTAGGCCAACTCCTAGCGAAGCCAAGGGGGGTAGTCCCTATGAGAAATAATCTAAGGCTTTGTCTAATCTAAGAAAATAAAGCACTTATTTCTAGGAGTTTAAATTTTTGAACACAAGATAATATTAGCACAACATGAAATTAACCAAAAAGGATACCGCCTGCACAATCAACCATGAACTTTTATCAATCATCACATAAAATAAAGATAATCATTTGCATCTATGGACAAAATATAGATACACTTGAAAGACCAGTGCCAAAAATAAAACAGTAAAGTGTGATGTGATGAAAGTGCCACGTTAATTTTATCTAGAGTATTTTAACTAAGGGATTTGGTGTTTTTAGAAAAGTTTTGAAACCGTGAAGTGGGGATTAAAGTCGAGGTCCCCACTCTTTGTGTGCAAAAGTGAATATGGCCTCCTTATGTATTATTCACCAATCTAAAACTTGCTGACTGGGTGTGCCGCAGATCCAACGAGGCGAGTTACCAAGTGATTTGACACACTCCACCCAGGGTAGAGGTCTTAGATGAATAAAACCACTCAGAGATTGCCCTAATTATACTAGTATGCACTATTCAAATCGTTTCTGGGTCACTGAAGCACTTGAGCGTGACAACAGGCTTGCATACTCAAATTTGAATAGTTGGGGTTTATTCCAATAACTTTGCAAAATTGAAACTAATAATAAGCAAACCTAGAACTTGCAGTTGATTTTATGACTTTGATTTAAATGATGTGAGTAAATTTCATCTTGTTTATGCAAGAGAAACTAAAAGAACTCAATGAAACGGGAAACAACCCTGAAAAGCAAGAAAACACAAACAACACCAGTTTACCCCCAGGGCAGGGGAAACAACTAAAGACTAGCTTTGTGGCTCGCTAACTTTATTACAAGATGAAACTACTTTTCGTTTTTAGAACACTTGACCTTTATATGGGTAGATCAAGTGTTTTACAAAGCTTTTTATGATAGAAAAATCAAATACAAAGCTCCCGGGAGCACCAGGAGGGTCCTGGAAGGGGCTAAACTTCAAAAGTTCAGCAACATTTCCTCTTGTACCTGTCAGATCTGCACTAAAACAGCAAGGGATTAAATGCAAAAGATGACCAAAAACACTTTTAAGAGTGTCTTTGATCAACCCCAAAAATTTGTGAAAAATTTCTAAGTTAAGCTATACTAAAAACAGAAAATTAACTAAGGAGTGATAGCTAAATAGCTAACCTCCTTAGGATCTTATTGGCTGATATAAAATCAGCAAATAAAAGGAACCAAACTTGCAGATTTATACTTTAGAAAACAGAGTAAACTTTTGCCTATCACAAGCCTAAAAAATGCTAGGAATTTGAAGGCTAGTTAGAAGGAAAATTAAGCTAGATATTGGCAAATGGATAAATTCCTTTTACAAAACTCAGATCTAACTTTAAAGGCTGCATGCAACTGATATAAAACAGATTTCAACTTTCAAGATAAACCAAAACATTGCATGCAACAGAAAACCAAAGGACAAGAAGATTTTTCTTATAAAATTTTGAGAGAGAAGGGGGAAAGAGAAATTTGAAACTAGGAACTTGGGCGATGGAGTCAGAATGCTGTGTTGAAGAGGGGAATCCTTCCTTTCTTATGCACTTGAAGATGTTAGGGGTTCAAGCAAGAACCCTCCACTCCTACAAGATAGAGAACCTGGAAACTTAGAAAACCCTTGCAAGCGAAATGTTAAGATATCCTACACATAAATCTAGAAAACATGCAATTAAAGCAATAATAACATGAATTCAAAGATTAACTTGTGACAAAACAAGGATTAGCAATACAATCTAGTTTACTAATACCTTATTTCAATGGACAAATAAGAAATGCTAGCAAGAGATGTTTACCTTACTTAAAGAACCATAATAGGAGTAGATCCTCCACAGATTTGCAGAAGACAACACAATGAAGCTCCAAAGTCTTTTTATTCCTTTAATCAGATGGCAATGATGCAACACAGTCTTCTTCCCACGAATTCTAACTAACTGAGGGAGGGGTCACCTTTCTTATATAGGAGAAAGGGTGATGATTCCCAAGTGATGCATGCGCTAGGGTTAGGGTTTAGGACTAAGGAAAGCGTGAGGATATGAGGGAGTTATCTGGAGTGAAGAGGAGATGCGTGGGAGTGTAGTGGAGAGGTGTGGAGTTGAAAGGGGAGTGAAGGAAGGTGAAGGGGAGTGGAGGCAAGTGAAGGGAAGTGAGAGTAGGAGTAAGGGGGAGTGAGAGTGGGAGTTAAGGGATGCATGGGTCCCTTAAAGGATGCGCTAGGGTTTGGGAATGCGCCACTTAGGAAAGGGAGTTGAGTTCCCTCATTGGGATCTCCTCCTAACTCCAATTCACCTCAATCATGTGGACCCTACCTTAGTTAAACTCGCCCAAGGCCTCAGTCAACTGGGGACATTGAAAAAACATGTCTCAATCATGTTCCCCAGTTCTCCTAAAATTTAGAAGATTTAAATTAATTACCCCTTTTCCGTATTTTTCGAGTAATATTGATTTTTTAGTGATAATAAACACTTTTTTTCCTTGAAAGATAGGAAATAGGGGTTTACATGGTGTTCTGGACTAGAAAACGACTGTAAATATGGCATCCGACAACATGTGATGCCATATTTTTTACATTTATTGACTTAGAATTAATAAATTCCATTTTTGCAGGGATTTAATTAATTCACTAAAAACTTAAAAGGAACCTTTCAAACTTAGCCGCAATTTCAAAATGACTCTAACAACATGTCCTAGTATGAGCTTATATACATTATAACACTAGACATTGGATTTTCCATGCCAAAACCTGCTTGACAACATATACTCCGACTTTGGAGCTAAGTCATTTGAGTGAAAAAACTTAGAAATTATTTTTTCTTCTCATTGAGGCAAGCGGAAAAAATAATTAACAAGTAGAAAAAAACACTCCAAAGTATGTGCTCACTCCTGGTCTTGGGTGGCCAATAGCCTTTTACAATCTCTCATACTAAGTTACCAGGATTCGGATCCGGATCCGGATACGGATCCACCAGTTTTTTGAAAAACCAGGATCCGGATACGGCCGGGAAACGACAAGTACAAATAATATAAATATATTTTTTTAATTTTTTAAAATTAAAATTTACATAATAAAAAATATACCATTTTTTAATATATAACTTATGTGTATATTTATTTATAATACTTATAAAAATAATTAATATATTAAATTAATAACCTTAAAAGTTAAAACTAATGTATTTTTATATAACTTATATATATTTATAATACTTATAGAAATAATTAATATATTAAATTAATAGCCTACTAATGCACCATTTATTTAATCTACTAAATAAATAGCATTAATTTATTACTTGCCGTATCCAACGAGTATAAGTTGACTGTCAACTCGTTTAGTTTGATCCGTTAATTTATGGGTCGTTCCAAGTAACGGATGGAACGACACCAAATTGATTGCGCTCAGTATGTGGATCCTTTGGGCCAGCCGCCGCCAGCCTTATAAGGCAAGTTCTGAAACAATAATCTTCACTCTACCACAACTCGTTATTACGACATTTTAAAACGCGGAAGAAGCTCTCTCAGGTATTCCGAAATGCGCACGATATCCACACTGTCTCTCACCTTTGTGGCCAGCTGATACCTATTTTGCATAGCTTGGGAAAAATAGGAACAAAAATTCAGAATCAACGACGGAAAGCTTTCTTATGCCAGAAAATAACTCCCCGACAGAGTTTCTTTATTGTCCCCTAGCG
>ML781534.1:251659-264970 GCA_009831015.1 Picea engelmannii | reverse complement strand
TAGATTCATCTTTCGATTGATGTTCTTTCCTTCATATAGTTTGCTTAGAGCATCAAACATCTCCTTCGGAGTTTTCTTGGATGATACATATGGGATTAGGTGGTCTTTGATTGAATCTGCAATGATTCTTTGAGCCCTGATTGTGTCCTTCTGATTCTTCGCTTTCTCTACGGCATCTTCAGGTTCCTCCACTTCTTCTTTGATAAATCTTGCTAGGTCATTCTCTGCAAGGATCAGACCGATCCTATACTTCGAGGCACGAAAGTTGTCTATGCCTTCTAGTTTCTCAACAAGCTTTGTGCTTGCAGACATCTTGTACTTGAGGCAACGAAAATAACCAAAAATTTGAAAATGCTCAAAATCAAATTTTGACCTTAGCAGGAGGTGCGCTTGGCTGAGGCGAGTAGCCTGGTGTCCTTGGATCTGAGAAAATCCAATTTTTACCCCGTCAAATCTGATCTCCGGATTTCTGGACTGGTGCTTCTCGTACTTTTGGTACTCTGGTACTTCTGGTACTTTTGTGAAACTAGGGTTTCAATTTCTGGGAGATCCAGCCACTGAAAAGGTGTGCTCTAGGTGCCAAATTGATCCCGTGGGGAGGGCGCAACTTTCTAGGTGTTTAGGGAGCTGAAAAGAGATACTTTTGCAAAACCCTAATTTACAGGTGTTGCAGCAGTGACGTTTTTCGTCTTGCAAATTGTGCTTCCTTCAGGTTGGCTCTGATATCGTGTTAATGTTTATGCCATTATTATAGTTCTTTGCATTTCAATAGATAAGAGCATCATAAGAACAAGATCACTGAGAAATACACATTCACAAGAGACACAACATTTATCCTGGGAAACCCTCTAGGGGAAGAAAACCCATCAAAAACTTCCTTATCATAAATAGCTTATACAATGTTCAAGAGATAACTCAAACCAATACAGAAAGTCCTCCCTAAGAGATGCGCCACTCTTCTCCCTCTCTCCAACTGGTAATTGCAGTTTGCGTCATAAGAGAATGAGCAAGTGAGTTGTGTGTTAGAAGTGAGGCGCTAGCCTCTTATTTATACAAGACTGGCACGTGTGAGAGGGTTTCACTGGCAGGGCCGACCTCTCACTCTGGGTGGGTAAACCCACCTTTAATTAATTCTGGGTCTTCAATAATAACTGCTGGGGCCGACTTCTTATTCTGCCCTTTATAATTGTCCGATGACCAATCCGCAAAAGGGGAATTGGTCCTTATACAATTATCGACATGATTAATCCACAATGGGGATTAATCTTAATAATAAAATAACAATAATAATAAGAATGCTCTTCGTAGTTACATTATTTCAACATTAGTTTCCTTCAACCCTTGCGTCGTCTTCTAAATTGACTCCGTTAACCCTTAGGCACTGATCTTAGACCTCCAGTGTTGAAGTGAAAGTGATCAAACAACTCTCAAAACCTTTGCTAAATTGAAACCCTAACTAACTACTAACCCTAAGAAGGCTGACGTCACCGTTGGTTAGTTCATCTTGACACAACATTTTTCATTTTATAGGCAATTGAATGGTGTTTAAAGCATTTATTGAATAAGGGATTGATTGGATAGATTGATTGCTACATCATCTTGATATTTATTGGTGAAGTGATATTATTTCAAATCTATATTAACAAACATTGACTTCGTCAATAATTATTGGTACAATTGCTTATATATTGATATCAGATAGTCTTAGGAAGTACTAACCCATTGAATCATAACCTGCATATATATTGGTTTGTTGTTGCTTTGTTTCGGGCAGGTGTTCTTCTTTGGGCCTACACTTCATTATTGGCTGTTTAGCTGGGACTATCTGTTTTGGTGGTGACCTGTGAAGGGGGGACTTTACTTTGACTTTTAAACTTTTTCCTCTTCAAAACTCCAGGTTACCGAGGACGTCTCCGCTGGGCCTAACCTCCCTAAAGAGAAAGAACCTCCCCATCATGGTGACATTGGGTGGGATAGGTTCCTGTTACGCCAATTTGGCCTTCTGCTTCATAGCCATTTGACCTAGCTACAAACTGTGCGATAACAGACAATATTGTTGACAGGTTCAGTCTAATATAAGTAAAGGTAAATTCCCCATTGAGGAATCATATCACAAGTGTGAGTTTGGAAATTTCAGCAAACACTTGTCCTTGAGAAAAGTGCGCACCTTTCCTGGGCGCTAGTCTTCTAGGGTTTGTGAGCACCCTTTTGTGTGCTAGGTTTTATGGTGGTGGAGGTCGTTCTCTTGAAGAATATAGCAAAGGATTGGTTGGGTTTTCTTCCTTTGTTGAGAAGCGTTTCCCAAGATACTTCTTGTGTACTTGTGCATGGTGTTTTCTACTTGTGATCTTGGTTGTTGCAACAAATTGTTAATGGTGAAACTGCAAATGTCTATGGTTCAAGTAAAATGCTAAAAATGGAATGAACTTCATGCTTGAGCCTAGCTTATTGAAAAATCAACAGAAACAAGGTCAAAATCATAATGTCCAAGCATGCGTTCTATAATCAAAAGTAGCTCAAATACAACATGTTTAAATGCCTTAAATATTAGGGTGATTACCTACCACAATACCTGACTTGTACCGCATGGAGCAAGACCCACCTGCCTTCCAAAATCTAGCTGGTGTGGTGGATGCGCTGACACTAGATCCAAAATGCGGTGATATAGCGGGCTTCTGTATGTGCAAGTGGACACTGCTAGTCATGTGGTCTCTCGACAATCCATATTTGCAACCTAAGGGCCTCGAGACATCATCTCCTTAGTTATCCCACAAAATGGGGAAAAACAGGACCTAAAATTCTACTTTCTCCATATGAAGTCCAATGAGGTTGGAACCACTCTCAAACATCCCGAAACAATTAATGGTAATGTTAAAAATTTAAGTAAAATGATGAAAGTGAAAGATTAAGAAGAATGTCACTTTTTATATCTTTCATTTTCATCCTTTTACTTTAAGAATTTAATATTACTATTAATTACTAGGGTGGGTGAAATGGAGGGGTGGGGACCTCTTTAAATAGCATTAGTAGGGAAAAATAACCATCCGTTGCACACCAAAACACCTCACAACTCCAACCTGCATGAGAAAACGTGAGCTCGAGACCTTTCCTGTGCATGACACGTGTTCTGAAATTGGGACACATTGCTAGGCCACGTGTTGGACATGGATTTGGGACGTGTCCTGTGCACATGACACGTCCCAAACCCGTGTCTGACATGTATCCTCACGAATCCGTTTCCCCATGCCAGATACGCGACACAGAGGGCTAAATGGATGTCATGTTTCATAGGAATATATATATATACACACACACACATACATACATACATACTTACATATATATGTATGTATGTATGTATATATGTATGTGTTTATATATATGTGTGTGTATGTATGTATATGTGTATGTGTATATATATATGTATATATACATGTGTGTGTATGTACACGCACACACACACACACACATATATATTCTTTTTAGGATAGAATGAAAGTACTATAAGACTAGTATTCTTATTAGATCAGTACAAAGTCTTTATTTAGGGATTACTTCAAGCTCTGAAGAAACAACAAGGGATTTAGGAAGTCTAAGAGATTCCTTCTTCTTTATTATTCAGGTTATATTATTATTAAAGGTATAAAGAAAGAAAAGATTCTTAAGGAATTTGATAACTTAGAGTATAAATCAATTAAGATACAAAATAACTCCTTAAGAAATAAGTTAGGATCTCTTAGAATTAAGGTTAGGAAATAAAATGATTATATATATATATATATACCTGTGTGTGTATATACACACACACACATATACATGCATACATACATACATACATACATACACATATACATATATATAAATATTGGTTGTCGTTTAGTGGTCATATGTGTGTGTGTGTGTGAAAATATGGGTTGTGGTCTAGTGGTAGCTTGGGGCAGTTGTCACCACAATGGCCCAGGTTCAAATCTTGGTGGGCATGCTCCTACCTTGTGTGGTGTATTGTTGTATGTGGCTATTAATGGTTATAATTTCAATTATTGCAATGTAACGATGAGATACTTGTTATCCCCGATTCCTAGGGATAACTAAGGAGATGATGTCTCGAGGCCCTCAGGTTGCAGACATGGAGTATCGAGAGATAGCTTGACCAACAATGTCCACTTGCACAGACAAAGACCCACCTTGCCACCACGGTTCCAGGTTCATCATGACGGTATCCACCACATCAGTTGGCTTCTGGAAGACATTGGGTCTTGCTCCATGAGGTACAAGCCAGGTATTATGGTGAGTGTCATTTCAATATTTGAGGAATTTGAGTTTGTTGCATTTTAAATTGCTTTTGATTATGTAACGTCTGCTTGGAAATTATGCTCTTTGCCTTGTTTCACCTTGGTGGTTGACATTGCGCCCTAGTAAGTGGGTCACCCTTAAGGATAGGTTTGCTATTGGGAGGTCCTCTTGACAACTCATTGTGCCATTCCTGACCATACTTGTCACTTTCCACACTTCATCCCCTCATCTCATTACCTTTTGGGATTTTCGGATTTACTGATCCAAGAAGGGATTGTCCCTCATTTCATGGGAAGAAGGGGCTGAAGGCCCAGAGGCTTGTAGATGGAAAAAGATAAAAGCCATTTATAAACCTTCGAGATGCTCGCCTAGGGATCTCGAGGACAATGAAATGTCTCTCATAAGAAATTGATGGGACCCGTAAAAAATAACTAATATAAAATGCCAACCAAGGTGGAGCATGTGTGGGCACTGTTTTTCATGCTTAGGTAGAAGCCCCACACATGACTTCAACTTGGGGAAGCATGATGTGACCAAGGTAGAGCCAAGATGGGCATTGTTTTTCATGCTTAGGTAGAAACCCCACCTTGGTTTCAACTTGGAAACATCTTAAAAAGACAAAAGGCAATAAAAGGGCTTGGAAAAAGGTTGCATTGAAAACAAAGGTGCAACACACCCTCTACAAAGGCACCCATAAATGAGATACTATGATCCCTTGTATGTCATGAACCCCATGCCCAAGAGTCTTTCCCCCATCCATGTCCCTTTGTCCACATGTCTTAGAGAGGGACCCACTTGGGAAACACTCCTAAACTTGAGGTACGATTTACCCAATAGGTCACTTTGTCAACCCTCCCATACCTAAACTTGGCAAATTGCATAGGTCTTTGAGCACTTGTTTATTTTGACGAGGTAGTTTTTGGTGTACATGCTTAAATGACTCTTTTATTAACTTGATTTACTCATCATGATGCATTTGACTTGAGATCCTTGGAGGGCTTATTCATTGTCTTTGCAGGACCTAGTTGATGGACAATTTTGGAAGAACAAGCCCAGCTTGGGCTTCCTTTGGGCTTGAAGCCCACAGATTAGATACCATGGCCCGCACACCGAATGATGATTACAGCCTTTGGAGGCTTGAGAGATGCCTTGGAGGACCTCACCCATGCTCCTACTACCCCAACAATTTGCCTTTGGAGGCCAAAATGTCACACTTGGAGGGCTTGATGTTATGCATGGGTTAGGGTTTTGGTGGTGATGAGGACACATGGCATAATTTTGAGGAAAGATGCCTTGGACCATGGAGGAGAGGCTTGGCATGAGGACACGTGGCCTTTGGAGGCCTAGCCCATTCATCCTCAACCCAATGATTTGCTTCAAAGTGCCAAAACGTTGCCCTAGAAGGGTGACGTCTTACTTTTAGGGTTTCTTTCATGTGCAAATTATGAATTAAATATTATTATTATGTAAAAGGGGCAAAATAAAGGAAAGTTTCACTCGTTTCTTTGTGGTTTACCCTTGTATATGGACAAATTATGTTTAGGAGGTTGATATAAATATAGATCAACCTCATTTCATTTTCATATAACATTTTTCACTTGGAGAATCATCCTTGGCTGAAATTTGCACCCTCTTGGGGCAATTCTCTCTATCTCTCTTGGTTATATTCTCTTGTGATGGTTTGTCTTATGCTATTGGATGGATAAGTAATGCGCTATCTCTCTTGGAGTGCATTTCTTTCTTTCATGGTGGATATTGCTTGGTTAAAGGAGTTTATCTTGCTTATGCTTGGACTAGGTAAGGAATCTATCTTGTTGCTTCTTTTCTTGGTTACAAGTCTAATTTGCTAAGCTTCTTGGGGAATATAAGTGCATATAACACCACTAAGGCCATCATTTTGTCTTGAAATATTTTGCTGCATAAAGGAATACTAGGAGGAGTAAAAGGGTTTACACTCTCCTAGGGTTTTCCTAGTTAGTTCAACTTGCCTTGGGGAGTAAAAAGGCTTACACCCCCAAGGAGGTAGCTCAACTAACTCGTTAATTTTAAAGACTCCATAACCCAATAGCTAAAGGCACTAGTCTCTTGCATTGGAGAAATAAAATCATTGCATTGGGATATGTTCAAATACGAGATATTGGAATTGTCTGAATTGGAATCTTTTGCGCATGCTTAAGGCTAGCCAACTAGGGCGTCTTGGTTCTCTAAGTAATTGTTGCTGCTGAAATAACCCTAATGCTACAGCCATTAGGGCTGCAGCAAATCATCTTCTAAACTTCAAAATAACTCTCATCCTAACCATCGAAATTTGCTAGAAATCTGCCACTTTGTTCTACTAGTTGTTGGCATTCTTTTGGGCATTTTGCTTGTGGATTTTCGTGGTTGGATTTATTGGCTGTAACATTTGTTTGCTACAGCCGTAAGGCTGCAATAATAACTTCTTAATACTGGTTTACATCAGCCTTTATTAGTCACTAAAGTCTTGTGCTATCACTCTTGAAGATATACTAGTTATTGCTAGACAGTCTCTTGCTTTATTACTTGGACTTCTGGTGACTCATTAGCAACTTTTTGCTATCAATTTATTGCTTATATATCATTGCATACTGCTGCTAACAAGGACAGCAAGCTTCACTTGCTTGTCCATCATATATTTGGGCTTGTATTGTTGTTTTTCTTTGTGTCTCGGGCAAGTACAATTACCTTCAGTTGGTGCACATTTCCATCTCCACAAGCCCTCTTTACTTTCTTCGCTCGACCTCTAGGGTCTGAATTCATTCATCCTCCCACTTTCCATCTCCATCCCCTAAGGGTCACCAGGATTCCCCCCTTGAGGTAATCACTTCACCTCTAAAGTGACGGGAATATTTATCTAAGATGACAATGCGTAGGTATTCTCCTAGTTGTCGCCATCTTATGGTTTGGGTCAGGCTTTGCCCAACCTACAATTTGCACGATAGCAATACCAACACCCTCTTTCTTGCATAAAATTTTCAGAGAAAGAGAATGAGTTATTTTTGGGTTTTTTAGTGCAATGGGTTGTTTCCCATTGCACTATAAATTTTTTTGGATTCTAATTTTAATTTTATTTCAAGGAAAAATTTGTGGGGAAACCCAAGGGATGCCTCCCCACATTGATGGATGGCATCTCTAGCAAACCCGTTGGTGTAGACTAGCGCACCTCACCCAAGGGGACTCAAACCGGGCTCTTGAGGACATAGAACTAGCCAAATGCCCAACAACATTGGTGACAACTGGTTGAGTTAACCCCTGGGGATAATGTGTGTGTGTATAGATAAATAACTTATTATCAAGAACATTAGAATGACATGATAAAAAATACTAGAATGATAGAGATAAACAACATTAATAGAAGACTCATGTATATATTACATTATGAAAATCCATAATCAACCTTATTTGGCTGTACGTGCCAAAATACAATATGAGCCACTCTTAGCTCCCAAATTCATCAAACTTTGCATCATCTATCCTAAGAAAAGTCAATCAAGACTCACGTTCAGGTAGATGATGGTACATAAGAAGACTCAATGATATTTCTGCAAATTTAATAGAAAATTGGTGTATATATTAACTCCCACACATTATTACATTATGAAAATCCAAAGTCAGCCTTATAGATTAGGCTATATGTGCCATGTTATGCCCCCCCATTCCTAGGGGTAACTAGAGGAGATCACGTCTCGTGGCCTGCAATGGAGAACTTGATCCAGACCATGATGATGATCAACATGTCCACAGTTGGTAGCCCAACAAGCCCCATCATTCACCTTTACAGCTACAGGTCAACCAATGTTGATGAATGCAGCTATGGGAGACATCCTCCAACTCACAAACCTGTGAGATGTGGAACATAGCAGCTATGTGAAGCCTTTCTCGTAGCTTACAAACTTGAGAGAAAGCCCCTATGAAGGGTTCATGGTTCTTGCCTGGGACAGATTCAAGAACGTATAGATGACCTCCTCCATGACGTGAGTGAGAAGAACTCCAGATGATTATACGGATGAAAAGTGATCTGTTGAGTTAGGACGTGCCTATGGCTGAGCACAAGGTGAACGTGGGAAATCCCAAAAGTGTTGGCACATCATCATGTGAATAGAAATGAAGATGATGTGATGGCCTCCTTTGAGCAACAGAGTTGACGAGAAGACTTCAGATGATTCTGTTGTTGGTGGCAGTGGGAAAGAAGATCTGTAGAGTGGACGTGCCTATGGACAAGCACAGGTGAACGTGTGAGGACCTAATTCATCTGTGTAATGCAGTGAATTAGAGTCATGGCATCCCTATGAATGTGCCCCTAGTGGATGAGCACTAGTGGGTGTATCAAATCCTTTGCTATATATTGTTCAAGAGTCAGACCTACCTGTAACCCTAGTTATTATGTAAAGGGTACAGGTCGGCCCCACCTTAATGTGTTTAATAATAAATGTAAAAGATAATTAATATTGATATTAATAATAATAATAATAATAATAATAATAATAATAATAAATTATATAGTGACTTAGAGAGGTCGGCTGTGTTGAGCCAATAGACGCCTTTGTTGAGTGGTCAAGTCTATTATAAGTAAGAGATGATTCTCCATTGTAGAATCATATCTTCCTTGTGAGTTTGGAAATTTCAGCAAACAATTCTACTTGGAAAAGTGGCACACCTCTCTTGGGCGCTAGGTTTTCTAGGGCTTAAGCACCCTCTTGTGTGCTAAGTCATTCTTGGTGGTGAAAGGTCTTTCTCTTGAAGAATATAGCAAAGGATTTGGCTGGGTTTTTCTCCCTTGTTTGAGAAGGGTTTCCCAGGATATATCTTGTGTTCTTGTGCATGGTGTTTCTTCTTGTGATCTTGGTTGCTACAACATTCTTGTTTATGGTTAAGACATGATGAAATTAAATGAACTACATGCTTAACCTAGCTTATGAAAAATCAACATGGTATCAGAGCATAGGTCTTGAAAGAACCCATTGCACAAGCATCTTTCACAAGAAAAAAGAAAAACATCACTGTTGCCATACAAGAAAATTAGGGCTTTTTATTGAAGAAGATTTTCAGCCTCAAAACCATCTAGAAAAGTGTGCCCTAACCCAAGGAATTCTTTGGCACCTTCAGCGCACCTTTTCAATGGGTAGATCTCCGGAAAGTGAAACCCTAGTTTTCACCAGTGCCAGAAGTACCAGAAAACCAGAAGTACCAGAAAACCAGAAGCACCAGAAGTACCAGAAAACTAAAAGTACCAGAAAACCAGAAGCACCAGAAGTACCAGAAAACCAGAAGTACCAGAAAACCATAAGCACCAGTCCAGAAATCCGCTGGTCAAGTTTGAGGGGGCAAAATTTGGATTTTCAGAAATCTGACTGTACCAGCATACTCGCCTCAGCTCAGTGCATCTAGCCACTGGATCGGAATTTAAAATTTTGAAGTTTGAAAAATTAGGGTTTCCTCATAAAACCCTAAGTTGTAGTCGTAGTTGCAGTTTCAGTGTCAGTTGAAGTATCAGCTGTAGTACCAGTTGTAGTCACCCTTGAAATTCTTAAGAGTTGGTAATTATTACCGTTGCTACCAGATGGTGCCACTACTTGCAAATGCTATAAGAGGTATGTACTCACATATGTTTAAACTGTTAAAGCTTTAAAGGGTATTTGCAGGAGAAGGGATCTCTTGCCATAGATCCAGAAGGATCTCAAGATCCAACACATTCAGAGGAATATTGCAACCCAGGTTTGATTAAATATTTAGATATGCATCTATTTGTTATGACATTATTTTGATCTAGGTTGCATGTTGAAGCTATGACCATCATACTAACCTTTGGTCAAAATTAAAGTCAAGGTATTAGATGGATTAAAGTTGAGATCATAGAGTTTATTCTCTAACCCAACCTTTTGTCAAGATAGCATATTGTCCTAGTACAAAAGACGGGTTGAAGAAAGCACTTGTCATCTTGAGTGAATGAGACTTGGAAGAAAAGAAACACACACTCATTCTTGAGGACAAGACTCCAGGTTCCAGGTTTGATTAATTAAGCTGATAAGATTCAAAATTACACATGACAAAGTTGATTACTACCCCTTTACAAGTAAACACTATAGTTGAAGTAGTAGTCTTTGTAAAGTATTATACTTGGTAGCATGTGAACATATTGAGATAAATGCATAATGTAACAGATACAACTAACATCTCCTCTAGGAGAAACTTCTTGTGTTGATCCCAGGTTATGGAGGAAAGTTTGATCACAACACTAGAAGAGTGTTGACCTCATTTCGTATTGTATTTCTTACTTTTGACCTTTGATTCAGACAGGTCACAAGTGATAGCTCTAAAAGAGTTACTATGATGATTATTTGTGTTTTTGTTTTATCTACTATTATCAAAAGAGTATTATTCTTGCTTGCTGTTTTGTTGACCTTGTTCAGGTCACAGGTGATAACCTTGAGGAAGCCATAGTGAAGGTTGCAGAAGGCAACATATTAGATGAGATATGAAGCAGACTATGTACACGACCATATACATCCATGTACCCAAAGAGAAGAAGTCCAAGCTAGATCCTTTAGGAAGAAAGGATACAATGAATCTTCAAAGACATCTCTAGTAAGAGACAGATTGAGACAAGCAGAGACGTTGTCCTTGAAAAGGAGATAGTTTTTCAAAGAACTAGAGAATCTCAGATGGAGATTGACAGTGAGACAATACCTTCTCCCCCTTCAGAAATTCAGAGGGAGACAGACATTACTCCAGGTTATCCAGGATCTCCAGTTGATATGCTCAGAGATATTGCAGTAAGGCATAAAATGCCTACCTAGACTCACTCTGCAAGAGGCAGAGAAACATACAAGCCTCTCAAAGCACATTCTGAGAAAGCAAAAGAGTTTTTCGAGCTATCCTTTAGTCATGAGCCACTACATTGATGCTGAGACTCCTTGTCTTAGAGAAGCAACAAGAGAACTAGTATGGCAAGATGCCATAACAAAAGAATACCGGTATATCTTAAAGAATGATGCATAAGATATTATTCAGGGACCAGAAAGGGAAGTCTTTGGTAACTTCCAAGTAGATCTATAAGATCAAACATGCAGCTGATGGAAGTATCAAGAACTACAAAACGAGATCTATAGCCAGAGGTTCCTCATAAACATAGGCAGTTGTCTATGATGAGACACTTGATCCAGTGAACCGATACACTTCCATCCGTACTACCATCCATGAGTTGGAAACTATATCAGATAGATAGATTCTTGATAAATTTGGATTTCAGCAAGAATGTTGCTGATCCAAACCTATACAGTGTTGGTGACGGGAACCTGATCCTGATGACTTATTCATAAAGCATTGTTGTTGGATAAAAGTAATCCTTGACTTCTGAAATCAAGATGAAGAATCCAAGTATGATGCACTACTTCTTGGGACAATAAGTATGACAAAATGAAAAATCCACCGTGATGGATTTAAAGAAGAAGATTGATGATGATTCAGACGAGACTGATCCACAGCTGATTGGATCACTAATGTATCTGGTTAACACCATACTGAATTCATACCATGCAGTGAATGTGCCTAGTCATTTCATGAGTTAACCAAGACAAACCCACTAGACAACAACAAAACATGTATTGAGATATATACAAGACACAGTTAGATATGGCCTGAGATATGCCTCCAGTGTGAAACTGAGTTTGCAGGATATACCGATTCAGATTGAGCAGAAAGTACAGTGGACCAAAAGAACACATCCAGTTGATGTTCTACCGTGAAGTTTGCCATGGTTTCCTGATACAGCAGAAAACGAAACTCTGTGGCCTTGAGTACCGCAGAGGCAGAGTATATAAGCATCAAGTGTGCGAAGCAATGTGGCTTCACAAGCTTCTAATAGATTTACTTGACCATGAGATGGATCCCATGAGGATGACCAAAAGCCGTGAGTAAAAGCTCCTTAAGAACCGAGTGTTTCCTGATGGGTCGAAATACAATGAGATGAAACATCCTTTTTTCAGAGATAAGATGCAGAGGAAAATCGTACTCATGTAGTACCTTCCTACACATGAGTAGATTGCAAATATCTTCACCAAACCAAATTCGTGAAGAATGGCTCCCTAGTTGAGAGGGAGTGTCAATAACTCCAACCAAGACAAAATTTAAAATTCATCCGTGTGAGACTTGGCATGATAAAAAATGCCTCCCTAACTGAGAGGGAGTGTTGATGAATGCAGCTATGGGAGACATCCTCCAGCTTACGAACCTGTGAGATGTGGAACATAGCAGCTATGTGAAGCCTTTCTCGCAGCTTACAAACCTGAGAGAAAGACCCTATGAAGGGTTCGTGGTTCCTGCCTAGGACAGAGTCAGGAACGTAGAGATGACCTCCTCCATGACGTGAGTGAGAAGAACTCCAGATGATTATACGGATGAAAAGTGATCTGTTGAGTTAGGACATGCCAGTAGCTGAGCACAAGGTGAACGTGGGAAATCCCAAAAGTGCTGGGCACATCATCATGTGAACAAAAATGAAGATGATGTGATGGCATCCTTTGAGGAGCAGAGTTGACGAGAAGACTCCAGATGATTCTCCTGTTGGTGGCAGTGGGAAAGCAGATCTGTAGAGTGGACGTGCCTGTGGACGAGCACAGGTGAACGTGTGAGGACCTGGTTCATCTGTGTAATGTAGTGAATCAGAGTCATGGCATCCCTATGGATGTGCCCCTAATGGATGAGCACTAGTGGGTGTATCAGATCCTTTGCTATATATTGTTCAAGAGTCAGACCTACCCGTGACCCTAGTTATTATGTCAAGCATACAGGTCAGCCCCACCTTAATGTGTTTAATAATAAATGTAAAAGATAATTAATATTGATATTAATAATAATAATAATAATAATAATAATAATAATAATAAATTATATAGTGACTTAGAGAGGTCGACCCTGTTGAGCCAATAGACGCCTTTGTTGAGTGGTCAAGTCTAATATAAGTAAGAGATGATTCTCCATTGTAGAATCATATCTTCCTTG
>ML781534.1:226451-236745 GCA_009831015.1 Picea engelmannii | reverse complement strand
ATAAATAGCTTATACAATGTTCAAGAGATAACTCAAACCAATATAGAAAGTCCTCCCCAAGAGATGCGCCACTCTTCTTCTCCTCTCTCCAACTGGTAATTGCAGCTTGCCTCATAAGAGAATGAGCAAGTGAGTTGTGTGTTAGAAGTGAGGCGCTAGCCTCCTATATATACAAGACTGACACGTGTGAAAGGGTTTCACTAGTAGGGCCGACCTCTCACTCTGGGTGGGTAAACCCACCTTTAATTAATTCTGGGTCTTCAATAATAACTGCTGGGGCCGACTTCTTATTTTGTCGATTATAATTGTCTGATGACCAATCCGCAAAAGGGGATTTGGTCCTAATACAATTACCGACATGATTAATCCACAATGGGGATTAATCTTAATAATAAAATAACAATAATAATAAGAATCCTCTTCGCAGTTACATTATTTCAACAAATTTAAGTTGATGAAAGTAAAATATAAGTTAAATAAAATCTAAACAAACTTTTTCAAGCCTAAAACATGCAAGGAAAAATGGTCCAAAACATCTGAGGTAGTCTTAGATGTGTTTGTGACACATTTCAATACTCGAAATGTTTATGGGCATTGAAACGAGGTTGGGGGTTGAGTTTCTTACAACTTAGTATTACAGAGTCAAATATTGTAGTGCATTAAGACTAAATCAATCATTTGCTTTTCTGCTAATAAGTTACATTGGTTTGAGTGTATGTGCTTAAGCATACTCTAGTTATACTTGTTGCCGCCTAATCCACACGCTCGGGTCACGTGGAAGAAATCTTCAATCCACTGGGTGTGGCCTTGGGGCCAAGTCTCGAGTCGGGTAACTGTCACTTGATAGTCGACTCCTCCATCTAGGCTAACTCCTATTGAAGCCAAGGGGGGTAGTCCCTAATAAAAAAATCTAAGGCTTGATTAATCTAAATGTAAGAGATTCTAGGGGTTAATATGAAACAAAAGCAAATACAACTAATCTAGTAGCATATAATGTCACATAAAAGGATTGCTTATGCAAGAGATATTAAACAAATCAAATACTTCAAGATGAATGATAATAAGCAATTGAAAGTACTTGATAGTAAATGTTGAGAAGCAAAAAAGGAAATATTGTAGGTCAGTGCCAATGTATGTATTGCCGCGAAATGTGTTGCAATGCTCTTGGTAAGTTTTATTAATTAAAGATGACTGGTTGAATTAGTGGGTTAATTCAATGAGATGGACCAATAGTGCATGTCCACTCACGAGTGCATGTTGGAGATTATATATGTGAAAATGGAATCTAAACTAATGTTTGTTTCCTTTCACCACTATTCCTCAAATGGGTACAAGCAAGATTGCAAGGAGTTCCAACGGGGAGAGAGCGAATCCCAAAGTATCCCCCTGAATTCACAAGTCAATCCGCTAGTATGATCTCGTATCAAGCAATAGTAACAGAAGGTTTTCCCTAGTTAAAACTACTCCACACAAATCAAATCCCTCTCTGATCGTGCCAAGATCCAACAAGTAAGTGGGGCATAGAGCATACCAGGGAAATGACGGGGAAGGTTCGTTACTTTGAAAAAATGAAATACTGAAAATGAAACTAAGCTAACTAATCTATGAAATTGAATGTTTTGCGGTGCTTGGGTTTATTTTAGGTTTATTTTACCTTGCTACAATAAAAGGAACACATGCAAAAGACAAAGTGCAAAAAAGGAGACAATCCCCTTGAGGGTGGGGAATGAGAGGCCTAGTGGGTTATCCCACCACTTCTTTCAAGTTACAATCTTTTTGGAAGAATGTTTGATGATCTTTTATAGATTCAAGACCATGCAAACTTACAAATAGAAAGGAAAATGATATTTGAAGAAGGTTAGGTGCCTTGGGTGGTCTCGGATGCTCCAGATCCTCAAAAATCGGGCATAGTTTCCCTTTGGCTGTTCGTTAAACCTGCATAAACAGCAAGCTAATATAGTAAAAAGAAGCCCTAAAGTGATTTGGGACAACCTGCAAAAGATGTTAGACTTTTCGCAAAATTTTACTAAGTGAAAGCTTAAGAAATGTTAGTAAAATCAACCAAGAAAGCAAGTGGAATGATAGCTTTCCTAGTGGCTTTTGTTTTCTATTCGGGACAACAAACAATAAGACACTAAGATTGCCAAATATGTAATTTGAAGCTCTTAAAAATGAATCTAACTTCTAGCCTTGGAATTTTACTATTAAAATACTTGCTAGAAGAAGAAACTTCATATGCTAGACCTACATGGACTAATGAAAACTTGTAATTGCAAACTAGATCTAGCATGCATGCATGCAAAAGTAAAATATACTTTTGATTTACAATTAAAATAAAGATCTACTTATGCATGCCAAATTAAAGTAACAAGAAAATATTTTAATTGGTGAAGGAGAGAGAGAGAAGCCTGGTAATTTTGGAAGCCTTGGGAAATGGAGTTTCCCGGTGGAATGATGAGGGACTATGTGTTCAAGGAACTTGGAGTATGTAGGAGGTACAAACTAGTCCTGCTACCTCTCCAAATGTGAGGACCTGTAAGCTTAAAATACTTGCAAGTAAACTGTTAAATACTTGGTGTCACCTACAAAAGAGACTTGAAAAGTATGTTAGTCAACCAAAACATCAATGCAAATCAAAATCTCTAAAATAGACAAATAATAGGATTTAGAAAGCAACCTAGCTTAATGAATCCTATCCTACTGGGTGATAACACCCATTCAAAGGCCAAAATAACAATTTAAAAGTAAGCAATTAAATTAAGATTACCTCATAGATTGAAAGCACATGACATCAAACATCCACACAATAACACAAGCCACCTTCTTGACCTCCAAAGCCTTCTTTATTCCAATAGCAAAATGTTTCAATGATAGTACAATAGCAAGCTTGACCAAAACTCTCATTAGCTTGCAAGAGGAGAGGATGAGTGGTTATGTAGGAAAAGGGGCACACTTCCCAAGGAGGGGGGTGCACTTCCCAAGGTGGAATGAGACATGTGGGTAAAGGAAAAGATGCCACCACTCAAGTAAACTCATGGTAGATGCCACCACACAAGAGAGGATGAGTGAGAGGGCGCTACCTCTCAAGAGGTAGGTGCATCTCTCCTTGGGTGTGCCACCTCTTGAGAGGGAGGGAACACCTCCTCTTTGGAATCTCCATCAACCCAAAAGAACTTGCCACATAACTCCTTCTCAACTGCCACTAATTCTCTCTCAACTCACCTTAAGTGTCACTAACCACTAGTGAACTGGAGACAAGCCAAAAACATGTTTCCAACATGTTTTCTAAATAATAGGGAGCTGATTTATTTGTCTTTTATTCACCTTTTTCGAGTAAAATTGATTTTTGATGAGCAAAAGTCAATTATTTCTCTTGAAATGGGGGTACATGGGTAAAAGGGGTATTTTGGGATAGAAAACGAAATGGGAAATTTATTAATGCTAGAAAAACATTAAAAAATCCTAGAGGGACCTAATGCATGTCCATATGACTCTAGATAAATGACTAGCATGGTAATATACATTGGACACTAGACTCAGACAAATACACTAAGGCCTAACCATTAGTACACACTCCAACTTTGGAGGAAGTGAGTGAAAAAACTTAGAAAATTATAAATCGCTAAAAAACAAGATATAATTAGCAAGTGAAAAAAACACTCTAGAGTATGCTCTGATAACCAATTCTTAGGGAGCTGAGTCTTTTACATAATAGAGACCTCATGCTAGCTCATTTTATTACAATTCCCCCATGGGGGTATGGAACATGCATAAAGAAGAAGAAGAAGAAGAAGAAGAAGAAGAAAAAATTGAAGGGGCCATACTGCCCGGTTGGACTTCTGAACTATGAATTTGAACAAGTGCCTTGTTCAATCTTTGCGGATCATCGTCAATCCTGCCTGGTGCAACTAGGGAGGTAACAATGCTCACAACCAAAAGCACTGTTGGTTTAGTACAACATTTAGACAACTATCCTTTGGAGCTTAGGAGTATGGCCATTGGCTACTAAGTCCTCCCACACTATAGTACATACACCTAGCACACTCCAATGACAGTATTAATAAAAAAATATAAAGACTGAAATTACTAAGAAAATTAAAATTTCAAAATAAATCAAGACAGAAATTAATATTTGAATAAATTAAGATTGAAACAAATCAAGGTATTGAGTAAGGTGGTCTTCCTAGCTAGGACCCACCATATCATTAACCAAACAGTCTCTCCAAAATTTTTAGGTTTTGAATTTGTTGATAGATTAGATCCTCAGTCCTCATGCTAGGGAGCATTCTCAAAATGCATTAGAATAAGCCTTCAATCACCTCTAAATAAGGATTGAAAGACACATCATAAAGCAAGTTGGGTTTATATATAGTACCCAGAAACACGCAAATGTCTATGGAACAAATGTTGCTACCTTAAGTCATTGATATCCCACGGAGACATGTGTTTATCCTTCCTGCCCTATATATTGCTGGAATGGCCTTCTTGTCACTATCCATAGTCCCATATATAACCCATGGGAGGTTTCACATATCCACCATCCTCAAGACCTTTCCTTGTGGTTCTAAAACTGTGATCACCTCTTGAGCATCCATCCAAAAGAAGATCATTGAAAAAAAAGTGTTGAAACCTCAATGCCATCCATTAGCTTGCAATATTATATTTCTGATCCGTCTTACAACTAATATACATACATCGCAAGTTCATTTTTTGTATACATATAGACTATGTTATCACACAAGTTGTAGGTTGGGCAAAGCCCGACCCAAGCACAAAAGCAAGTGCTATAACTATGGGACACTACACCTAATGTCACCTCAATGTAGGTCCCTCACTTGGGGGGTGACTAAGCTCACTTCTGGGAGGCGATCTCGGAGACCCTAGGGGAAAAGGAAAGAAGAAAGGAAAAGGTAATGGAGAGGCTCCTAGAAGTCGGTACACTAAGTGGAAAAGAGGAAAAGGGAGATGCCCGACTGACCAAGTAATGCTGCTCCAAAGGATGTGTTGCTTTGCCCGATGATTGTACCTTCCCAAGACACAAGAGAAATCCAAACGCAAAGCAGTATATCAAGGGGATGAACAAGTTAAGCTTGTTGTCCCTGTTTTGCAGCAATTATATCAGCAATAGATTATATCCAAATCAGCAAGTAAAAGGCCTAGACTAGTTAGCGATGTCAGCAATAAAACTAGTAATCAATGTGGACCGAAAATAGCACTTCAAGACTGAATAAAGATGGCTGTTACAAAAGTAAATTTCTGCAGCAGTATATCAGCCTTATGGTTGTAGCATTCAACGAAGTACAACAACAAATCTGACCATCAAAAAGTGCCAAAGGATAACCCAACAGATGCACGTAGGTTAGTAGGTTAAACTAACAAAAATAGAGGGTATTCTAGGGTTAGTTTGTGAGATATTAGCGTTAGGGTTAGAGTTTTCTGCAGCCTAATGGCTGTAGAAAACAAGTTAGTACAGCAATAAGAATTTGTGGGAGAAAGAGGATGCCCTAAGGGAGGAAGAATTCCCAAGGCATCAAGATCATTATCCAAAAGAGAGAGATTTAAAACTTGAAGAAATCACGTTTACCAAGGCAACAATTTATTTCTCCAATGCAAATAGTAAATGACTAGTGCCTTAAGAAAATGGGTTAATGGAGTCAAGCAAAGAAAGAGCTAGAGGTACTACCTCCTTGGGGGTGTAAATCCTCTTACTCCCCAAGGCAAGTATCTCTAGCTAGGGTTTAGGCTAAGAGGGTGTATGCCCTTATACTTCCCACCTAGCTCTAGCAAATAACTTTGACTTGAAAAATATATGATAGCAACAATATAGAAACCTTACCAATTCAAGGAAAAAGCTAAGACAAACCACAATAAGAGCTAGAGAAAATCCTTCCAAGGCTAGCGCATCACTTCCATCAACCAATAATCCAAGACATAGCCATAAACAAAAGCACAAGAGAGAGAACTAGCCAAAGAGAGCGAAAATTTCAGTCCAAGAGCCTCTCACCATGGAGAGTTTTATCAAAATGAGATCTTATGATCTCTTATTTATACAAACTGTCACCAAGATAATTTGTCCACATAATTAGGGGTAAACCACAAGAGTAGGGGTCAACAACCCTAATCTTGCCCCCTTAACAAAGTAATATTAAACAATTGATTTAAATTTCACTTTTGCACAAAGAAAAACCCTAATTTTAGAAGGACGTCACTCCTTTAGGGGACGTTTTGGCATAAGGAGCAAGTCGTTGGTGTAGGAGGAGGGTGGATAGCCTTGCCAAGGCCACATGTCAAGTATCCAAGTTACTTCCTTCATGGTCAAAGTCCAATTCTCCTCAAAATGTCCAAGTGCCAATGCATATTAGCCACACCGCCAAACCCTAACCCACCTAGGTGACGTCATGCCTCTAGTAGTGACGCTTTTCCTCTCTTAGGCAAAACGTTTGGCATGTGGGGGCTAGGTTATGTCGTCCAAGTCATCTTTTAGGCCTTCCAAGTTTGATCTTTCTCATCCGACATGCGGGCCCTTGGCATCCACCTGTGGGCTTCAAGCCCCATGGGAGCCCAAGCTAGGCTTGTTCTTTCAAAACTGTCCACCAACTAGGTCCTGCAAAGACAAACAAGCACACCCTCCAAGGATATCAAGTCATAACATTATGATAAGTGAATCCAATCAATAAATGAGCCACCTAAGCATGTGTATCAAGGATCACTATGTCAAACAATTAAGTGCTCAAAGATAGTTTGCGACTTGTCAAGCTTATATGGGAGGGTTGACGAGGTGTCCTATTGGGTAGATCTTGCCCTATGTCAAGGAGAGTTTCCAAGAGATCCCTCTCTAAGCCATGTAAAGTGGGTGAAGTGGTTAGGGTCAAGACTCAATGGGCACAGGGCTCATGACATACAAGAGGTCTTAGTATCTCATTCATGGGTGCCTTTGTAGAGGGTGTGTGATACCTTCGTCGACAATGCACTTTTTCCAAGCCCATTAGTTTGCCATTCTTTCATAAATTCAAGGAAAGGTTGAAGGCCACTGCCCTGGCGTGGTGTCCAAATAATGGCAGTGTCAACCACAAACACCTAGTGGAAATGAGAAGGCTGGCTTGTGATGAGACCCCCTTTCTCTCAACCATGCAACTGAGAGCCATTACCATGGCTTGGTGACCAGATGATGGTAATGTCATACCACTAGATATTCATGGACATGATAGGCCGACTCGTGATGAGACCTCCTATCCTCCAACTAACCTTTTAAGCATTCTTAATCATATTTTATCGTGGTTCCCCCTTTTCTCAAAGATAAGCGTTTCATTGCTTTCTTGGGAGAAGCATCTAGAAGGTTCATACATAGGCTCTTAAATTTTACCCAACATCAATCCCTCTGGGCCTTCAGCCCCTTCTTCCCACAGAATGAGGGACAACCCCTTCTTGGGTCAATACACCCTAAAATACCAAGAGATAATGAAATGGGGGAAATAGTGATGAAAAGTGGTAAGTATGGTCGAGAATGGTACGATGGCTCTTCAAGGGAGTTCCTAGGAGCAAACACATCCCCAAGGAAGACCACTTACTAGGGCACAATGTCAACCACGAAGGTGAAGCAGGGAAAAAGTCATAATGTCCAAGCATATATCATGAAATCTAGAGCAAACTAAGATACAACATACTTAAATGCCTTAAATATTGAAATGATGCTCACCATAATATTGACTTGTACCTCATGGAGCAAGGCCCACTGCCTTTCGGAAGCCAACTGAAGTGGTGGATGCCATCTGAAAATCTGTGACCTCTGTGGTGGTGAGAAAGGTCTCCATCTGTGCAAAAGGAAACTGTTGGTCATGTAGTCTCTCGCACTCCATATCTGCAACCTGAGGGCCTCAAGACATAATCTCCTTAGTTATTCACAAAATGGGGATAACAGACTGCAAAGAGATGAAATTAGTGGAAAATCGGGAGATGACGGTACAAATGAACTCCTTGCTCAGTGTGTGTTTTGTCATCAAGTCGAGTATTATTGCATGATAAAAAATGTATTTGGTTATAGACTTTGCGTTGTCCACAACATGTTTGACCCAATCAATTTTTCTAGTGCCCTCTGAGATGATATCTAGTCAATGAGGTGCACAAAGGGTCCAGAAAATAATGAGGTGTCTGTCCATTAGAAGTTTGCCCATAAACACTTTGCAGCATAGTCCATCACAGTTTGGACATGTTCTTCCCCCATCTCCTATACAACTGATTCTAAGGTCATAAAGCAAAGTGATCATTTTGTACTAGGTCAGAGACATTGATCCCTTGGCACAGGAGACAAAGAATTCTATTGTGGCCAAATGTTGTTCTTCCCAGTCCCATTGACCTATATTGGTCATTTGTGGATGTTAATAGCTTCCTTTCATTTCATTTATAATATTCTATTTTATCCATCACCCCATCCTCTGGACATGAAGGTGCAACCTGTCTTTGTCCAAGAAGAAGGATACTCAACAAGTAATTGTTTACATCCCAGATAGCACCAGTAAAAAATCCTTCCCCAAAAAGCTTCAGAATCAGGAGCTTTGAAACACAGTCCATAAACGGCTACAACATCAACCATGGCTTGCCAATATGGGAATGTAACGACATTGAAAAAAATGTTTGAATAAAACCCAACATTTTTGCATAGTTTCTGACGTCGGTCATGGACGAATTTCATTCATGTTTTGTTCTCTATCCTATGCTAAGATCTGAGTGTAGTCATGGAGAAATGAAGCTGTATATAGAACCACCACCATTTTTAGGAGAGGTTTTTGGTTAAGAGGGTAAAGGAGGAGTTGGAATCTCATAAGCAGTGATTACAGTGGAAGGAGGTGGACCAGATGTAGATGATGAACCTTGGTTGATTTCAGTCCTCAATTTTTTTTCTTTGCTTTTACAGCTTCTATGACATTTAGATTTGCATGTGCTGATTGGGAACATTGTTTCTGACCATGTAAAGAATGCTCACTTTGCTCTGTGACCTATTAGAGTCAGCTGTGTTGGAGGTCGGGGAGGAACATGTCCAAATTATGATGGACTATGCTTTGAATTATACATCCATGGGCATAATTCTAATGGAAAACACCCCTTTTTTCTGGACCCCTTGTGCAACTCATTGTATAGACACCATCTTTTAGAGAACACTGGAAAAATTGTTTGGGTTAAATCTGTTTTGGACAAGGCAATGTCTATGACCAATTATATTTGTAATCATGCATTAACCCTCAACTTGATGAGGAAATACAAAAAACACAAGGAGCTTGTTTGTCCTGCCATCACCCGATTTCCACTAGTTTCATCTCCTTGTAGTCTATATGTATACAAAAAATGAACTTGAAATGAATGTGTTTACGAGGTGTGAGCCAGATTAGAATATAGCGAGGTAATAGTTGTTGGCATTAAGGTTGCAACATTTGTTTTTTGGTGATCACTGTTGATGATTACAACTGCGTGAGTCAACCTGTGAGAGAGCCCATGAGATGGGTGTGTTGTTCCTTTCTAAGACGGAGATGGAATGCTGTGTGCCCCTGTTTGGGGTGAGGAATCACATGAGTTGGGTGTGCCCATGAGTTGGGTGTGCCCATGAGATGGGTGTGTTGTTCCTCTCTAAGACGGAGATGGAACGCTGTGTGCCCCTCTGAAGGGAAGATGCCCATGAGCTGGGTGTGTTGTTCTCTCTGAGACGAAGATGAAATGATGTGTACCCCTGTGAGGGGTGAAGGAGCCCATGTGATGGGTTTACTGTTCTCCTCTGTGCAGAGAGTTGAGATGATGTGATACTCTAGATGATTCTCGTGTGAGACTCAGTGAGATAGAGATCTGTTGAGTAGGATGTTCCTGTGGCTAAGCACAGGTGGACGTGATCCTAGTGGTTGAGCACTAGTGAGTGTATATCCTGATGATTCTCCTGTGAGACGCAGTGAGATAGAGATCTGTTGACTTGGATGTCCCTGTGGCCGAGCATAGGTGGACGTGCCCCTAGTGGTTGAGCACTAGTGGGTGTGCGAGATCCCTTGCTATATTGTCTAAGAGTCAGACTTATCTGTAACCCTAATTGTGATGTAAAGGGTACAGGTCGGCCCTGTTATCACTCCAAGAAACTCCTTAGGGTTGTAGACTAAGGATGCTTGGTAACTTAATAAATCATGAATAATGAAAGTGTGGATCAATGGGATAATAGAGAATAGCTAATGGGAAGACAACTCACAATGCAATCGAATGAAACAGTGCTTTTAGGAATCAATGACCAGACAGAGTAATATCAAAAGGTATGGAGAAAACT
>ML781534.1:200466-226105 GCA_009831015.1 Picea engelmannii | reverse complement strand
ACAAAGCAGTTCTGAGATCCTGAAAACAAGGATCAAATATACTAAAGATAGTAAATCAAAATTTAGTTGCAAAAGATGTGGGATGATCCCCAAAAATGAGGTCAATCCCAGATTTCATGGTCTTCCTCTCTTGTTGAGTGCTGATGAAGTGTAATCTAGCCTCCCAAGGCTGTTGATTTAACCCTCCAAGAATGAAATTCGAGTTTGCTGAAGTGTGCAAACAACCCTGATTTTCTGCCATTGAAAAAGGCGCCAAAACTGATTGAAACCCTTCTTCTTTCCCTTATCTATCAAAAATAACCATTTGATCTGACCTGGTAATTCATCCACCATCCATTTGAAAAGGCTTCAAACCATTCGGACTCAAAAATTTCTGATCTGGGCAAAAATTCGCTCATTCTGGCAGTTACAGGCTTTCGGTCGTTAACTATATGAAATTTTAAGCGTCTTATCCACCGAAAGCACTGCGTTTCGGAGGTTAATGAGCATGCTCAGGCTCGCCTAAACCACCGAAAAGAAGAAGTTTTTTTAAAATCAAATTTCTCAGTCATGGAGAGTCCGTTTTGCATGCTTAAATAGTCGATCGACATCTACAAATCCTAAGCTTTCCAATGGTGCTTTCAAATTTGCATTTGGAGCCTGGGAAGCTAGTCAAATATTCCCTGCAAGATTAGGCATCATTCTTTCAAAAATACCATTGCATTTTTGATTGCTAACAGGCCCCACCATAAAGTGAAAGTTAATTAATGTAAAAGATAATTAATATTGTAATTATTAATTATTCTGAGTTATTGAGGTCGACCCTGTTGTGCCAATAGACACCACTTTTGATGTTTCCAGTCTAGTATAAATAAAGGTGATTTCCCCATTGAGGAAACACATAACACACATGTGATTTTGGAAATGCTAAAATTGGAATGAACTTCATGCTTGAGCCTAGCTTAATAAAAAATCAACATGGTTTCAGATCATAGGTCTTGAAGAACCCATTGCACAAGCATCTACCAGTCATCCCTCCTCTTTTGCAGAACCGTACGACCCTCCTAAGGTTTCCAAAAATTTCGTACGACCCTCCTTCTTTTCCAGTTTCAGCTCTTAATACTTGGACGTTGGGGCTAAATTTGGTATAGGAGAGTATGGCCTCCTCCAGCGCACCTCCAAAGACTTTCAATGTGAAATTTCAAGCATTTTGAATTTTTGGCCCTAGGGTTTCTAGGGTGCTGCAAATTTCTGCAGATTCTTGGTTTTAGGGTTTCTGCAGCTCATTGAAGGAGCTTTTTAGCTCACCGGTATTCTTGTGACTCTCTTAAGGCTTATTGTTGGCAGTCATAAGCCCAACAAAACATAAGGTTGCTAGCCTAGCCTAGCCGTAAGGTTTTCTAGCCCAGTTGACAAGGGGTTGTGAAGAAATCTGAAAAATATGAAGAACAAAACCTTGGTGGAAGATAGGCTTGATGGATCAAGCAACTTTAGCTCCTGGAAGTCAAGACTTCAGATCACCCTTGAAGAGGATGACCTATTGAGTGTGATACAAAAGACTTTACCAGAGACAACTACCGATGAAGAGAAGGAAGAAAGAAAGGAAGATGATGTCAAGGCAAGGAAGACAATCATCTACTCAGTAAGAGATCATCTCCTACCTCGTATTGCCAACCTGAAGACAACTTATGAAATGTATGAAGCATTGAAGAATATGTTTGAGAGTGACAACACCTTCAGAGCCCTTACATTGAAGGGCCAACTTCAAAGTATCAAGATGACAAAAGGTGATACCGTTGCTACCTTCTTTATGAAGATGTCAAAGATCAGAGATCAACTAGGTGCCATTGGAGAAATCATATCTGACAAAGAACTTGTTTTGACCACTCTCAATAATCTTCCAAAACATTGGGAACCATTTCTTCAAAGTATCAGTGGAAGAGAAAAACTACCTACTTTTGATCGTCTGTGGACAGATTGTACCCAAGAAGAAATTAGACTTAGAGCTAGAGGAGTGGAAGACTTCCCTCCCGATGACAATCATGCTCTTGCACTTCATACAAAGAAAGGAGGAAGATTTAAAAGAAACTTCAGACACACATTCAAAGATGAGAAGACTTCATCAACTTCAGGTTATGATCAGAGAAGAGACATGACAGAGATCCAGTGCTTTAGATGTGACAAGTATGGACACTGTTGCCGTCCTAATACACACTTGCAGACGTGAGCTAAGTCTGGCTCACTTAGTGTGTCCTTGGAGGCACAATGCCTAGGTTCACAACCCACGCTGTCACTTTGACCGGAACCTCTTCCGTCTAGGCTCACTCCTAGGGAAGCGAAGGGGGGTAGACCCTAGTTTCTAGATAAGATATAGAGTTTAAGTTCTAGGAGTTGATTTTAATTTGTTAAAGTTTTGGGGGGAGTCTAACCTATGATGCTAAGGCAACAGTGCAAGATGCAAGGGTTAGAATGTCAAGCAAGCCCTAGGTCAACTAAGACTAGTGCCTAAAGGTTGGGCAAGGGGTCAACTAAGTTAAAGGGTGTTTTGTTACAATGTGATTACAAAGATTACAAAGAAAAGTTATTCCACAAAGATGCTAGATACAAGTACTTACAATAGAGAATGCTAAATACAAAATGATACAACACAACAAGCTAATCACGTTATTTCAGTGTGCAGGATTTAAAGAAGATCAAGGCATTAGCATCATCAACACATTAGGCCTAAGCATGCCCCAATAGCACTTACTCTATTGGACTGCTCCTTAGTGGCAACATCAACATTCACAACTCAAAGGAAAACTTAGAAGATTCAAAAGTTAAGGCACAAGTATTCCCCAATGATTATGATACTCAATACTTAGTTATTTAACCCACAAGGTATTATTGGATGAAAGATTGAATTACAAGTATTAAGCCCAAGGTTTAATTACTTAGTGAGTTAAGGGTTCTTAAGATTGAAAATATTTTATTACCCTTATTAGATGTTTCACCAAAAACCTCCTCCCCCAATTTCCAAATGGCTGCTGGATGCTCAAGAAGTGAAGCAACGAGGCCCACCCTAGCTTCGCAGGTCAGCTTGAAAGATTGAGTTTTTACGGAAAGGATGCTCCTTCGCGCCGTGAGACCATCCCCGACCTATCACCTTCCGTTGCCCTCCTCAATCCCCGTTTTAGATGGTGAAGATGGTGGTTTAAAGTACCCTATTAAGTCTATTAAGTATGCATATCAATTGGTTAGACTTTTAGGTGTGTTTTAAAGTGTTTTAATGACTTTAAGATGCCTTAATTAGGTGATTTTAGACCAAAACCGAAACTTTTATGAGCTTAGAAAGTGTGTTGTTTAAGCATGAACATGAAGAGCATTAACACATTTAAGCAATGTAAAAGCAAGAGGAATAACAATTTAGTTCATCACTATTATCAAATCACCAATATGAGAAGCTTGTTATGAAAGAGAACTAAAGCACAAAGCAAGAACAACTTGCCCAAGGGAGAAAGAAGAAGAAGCTCAAGCTATTCACCACTTATCTTATGTTTGTTTTAAAGCATTAAGAGCAAAGCATTAAGTATGAAAGAAAGCTTGAGAGATTTAGTTATATGCCTACACTATCAACTCATCAACAACACATTCACTTAAGTATGGTGGCAAATGGCCTTAAGATGTTACAACATGAAAAACAAAACCATTTACTAAACTATCAAAGCATTAACCATTCAATGTGTGTTGGATTAGAGCATGCAACAAAATAGATCTTTAAAATAGATATAACATGCAGCTAGATCTAAGTAAGTTGATTATGCCCCAAGGGCTTAAGTTTAAATGTGTGAGAGATCTAGATCTAGATGATTTTAACCATTAAAGCATAAATAGATCAAAAGCACATTTAAAACCCTAGCCTCACAATTTGGGGTATTCCTCTCCCAAAGTGTAGGTAATTATTAAACTTTTAGAAGATAACTTGGAAAGAAAGAGATAAAGAAAGAGAGAAGAAGCAAGTAAAGCAAGCAAGCAAGGCAAGAAAGAAGCTCACTAACCCCACGTCCTAGCTTAGGAGAGTGATTTAGAGATGAAGAACTCAAAGCTAGATCTTACCCAAGCTCACACGTGGGAGGTAGGCCGTACCAATCCTTCTCCCACACTATGAGCAACTAAAAATCAGCAAGAAGTGAAAGAAAGTATGCCCAAGAAGCTAGAAGAAGTGAAGAGAAAGGTGAAGAATGTTACTCACTTTAAGAGAAGGGTCTTGGAGTGTTGTGTGACTATTTTAGGGCAACTTAACTCCCTCAACCAGATCTGAACCTGCAAAAACCAACAAGGTATACTTGCTGGAAATGCTACACACAACAAACAAAGATGAAWTTTTTTTTCTATCTTTGGTAGAAATTTTTCACATAGAAAATTTTATGAAGAAAGTAGATTTAGATGACCATTTTAAGATGTTAAGCTAGCTGAAATATATATGAAAGGACAACAAGAAAGAATGAGAAAAGAAGATAGAGAAAAGAGGAGCTTATGTGTGCTTTAAGGGAGGACTCTTCCTTGAGGCATTCCCAATAAAACCCTTGAGGCCAAACCTGCAAAAACTTAGCAAGATCTATGCATACCAAGATAATATGGTTGAATGTGCTAATAAGATGAAATACTTGCACCCTATCTAGCAAATCACATATATATATCTACAAGAATACTCGTTGTTAGATCTACTCGAATAAAATACTTTACCCAAGATCTAGGCTATGCATAAATCAAATCAAATACATACAAGTTTACCTCACATGTAGCGAGAACAAAAATACTTGTTGCTCTTCCAATGATCCTCCAAAGTTTCTCCTTTATATTACTAAAGAAAGGGATCTTGAAGAAATACTTGCTCCAAAACCCTAAGAGCCCAAGAATGGAAGAAATATGGAACAAAAGAGAGGGAGAGAGAGAGAGAGAGGAAAATCAAGTAGCATAACATTAGCTCAAGATATGGTGAAGAAATGAGGGTGAGAGGGGTTCTATTTATACTTGGAGAGGCAAACTCACCCCTCTTGGATCAATGCCAAGTGTCTGTCCGCCACCAAACACAAGCTAGAATTCCAAGGGTAGGGTGCACCATCTAGGGTTTGATCAAATGGATCAAGGATGTGGATGAGTGAGGGAGTGTTGGGATCAAGCAAAAAGGTAAGTGGGAGGCTAGGAAAACCGTGCCAAGGGATATAATAAGTCTCCCCTTAATTTTTTCATTATTTTTTCACTTTTTGGAGACTTTCTAGAAGGGAGGCACACCACTCTAGGAAAAGTGACGTTTTTGCTTAATGGCTAGGTGAGGGGGTGATGTGAGGGTTGGAAAAGGTTAGGAAAAATCTCTCACCTTTATCTATCTTTACATCACCCTTTTATCTCATTATTACAAAAATACATTTTTGCTATGTTTGGACTTAGTAATTAAAATTGTTGTTTTTGACTGACTGACACTCCGGGTGGACAAACCCATAGCAAAAGTTGTCCGACTGAGCTGAAACTTGGTCCAAGGATGTAGGGGGTCTCATTCCATTTCTTTTGAGCACAAATACCCCTATCAAAAACCCAAAGACCTAGTTTTTACAAATTTTGCTCAAAAATAATTAATTAATTAAAGAATTAAACCTCCAAACTTAGGGAAATTTAATTAAAAATTAATTAATTAAAAAAAACTAATCTAGATTCGACAGAATTCTGCGAAACTTTCTAAGATGTCTTACATGGTCATTTACTTCATCTCCTAACAATAGTTACCAGAAGATAAGCCCATTAGAACGCCCTTCACCACTTTGGAGGAATTATTGCAAGTGTGAGGGAAAAACTCAAGGGAAATCAATAAGGCTGAAAAGCCCAATTGATAACTTGAGGATAAAAAACCCTCGGTAAAAGGAACTCTCCCAATGAACCGATCCCAAGGTAACTGACCTAACTATGACTCATGCAGACTTATTACATTATTGACCCACGCAGGGGTGCGAAAATTCCAGTTACAAAAATAAGTGCTGGGGCCAAAAATGCCCTGTGGAACCAAATAAGTCTTCGACAAATGAGCATCTGATGATGCATCTCTTCATGGCACATGGAGTTGACCCCCTAGTTGGATAGGCGGTCAACAGACACTCTGCGAGAAATTGTCCTACCAGAAAGAAAGGAAGAGAATATGCTTCCACCGCTGACATTGATCCAGACCCACCTCAAAAGGATGAAGTCAAGAGAGATGAGGATTACTTCCTCTAAACCAAATGCAAGATTGAGCATGACTGCAGACTCAGGTAAATTGTTTGATTTAATCATTAAACCTGTAGTTGATTGCATCTTTGATAGTGAAGGGTATTATCCCTAGTGTGGGAGCCCTCATGACTTGGACCATTATCCCTAGTACGGGAGTCCAACCTTTATTGATTGGTTATTATTCTAGTACATGAGGCCATCCCTATGAGAGGCCATCTTGGTTATTATACTAGTACAGAGGTGATCAAAATACTGTAGAATCAGTAGAGGACCTGAGAAGACATGAGACATCTCTAGGTTAACAAATAGGAAAAGAAAGATATCTATCCTTCAGAATTCAAGAGGGAGTTACTTGACTCAGAGGGAGTCAAACTATTTGAGAAGGAAAAGACATTACCTTCTCCCCTTCATCAGTTCAGAGGGAGACAACTATTGATCCAGTTGATCCAGTTGATATGACCAGAGACATTGTAGTAGGCCATAAAAGGCCCGTCTGGGGTCGACAAACTCTGCAAGAGGCAGAGGGACATGCAGCCTCTCAAGGCACATTTCGAGAGAGCAAGAGACCAAAGAGATTTTTGAGCTACTTTTCAGCCATGAGTCACATCATTAATTCTGAGCCTTCTTGTCATGGAGAAGCGACAGGTGAGAAGATATGGCAATATGCCATGACAGAAGAATACCAGTCTATCTTGAAGAATGATGTATGGGATATTGTTCCAAGACCAGAAGGGAAGTCTGTGGTGACTTCCAACTGGATCTAAAAGATTAAGCATGTAGCTGATGGAAGTGTCGAAAAATAGAAAGCAAGATTTGTAGTCAGAGGATTCTCACAAGTAGAGGGAGTTGACTATGATGAGACATTTACTCCAGTAGCCCGATACATTTCCATTCGTACAATCATTGCACTAGCTACATCCATGAGTTGGAAACTACATAAGATGGATGGATTCTTGATGAGTTTGGGCTTCAACAAGAGTGTTACTGATCCAAACCTATATTATCATATTGTTGGTGACGAGTGCCTGGTCTTGGTCCTATATGTGGATGATTTATTACTTACCGGTTCAGAAAGACTTACTGTTGAATGCAAGCGAGCATTGACTTCTGACTTTGAGATAAAGGATCTGGGTATGATGCACTACTTCTTGGGACTAGAAGTATGCTAAAGGACTGATGAGATTTTTCCTCAAGGAAAATATACAGTGGAGATATTGAAGAAATTCGGTATGATAGAATGCAAATCCATGCCTACACTGATGGTGATGGATTTGAAGAAAATGAATGATGCTGATTCAAGTGAGATTGATCCACAGCTAAGAGGATCACTGATGTATCTGGTTAACACCAGACCTGATATATGCTATGTAGTGAATGTACTTAGTCATTTCATGAGTCAGTCAAGACAGACTCACTGGATAGCAACGAAACATGTATTGAGATACCGACGAGGCACAGTTGGATATCACCTAAGATATGCCTCTAGTGTAGACTTGAGCTTGCAAGAATATACCGATGCAGATTAGGCAGGGAGTGCATTGGATCGTAAGAGCACATCCGGTTGTTGTTTTACCTTGAGGTCTGCCATGGTTTCCTGGTGCAGCAGGAAACAAATCTCTGTGGCCTTGAGTACCGCAGAAGTAGAGTATATAGCATTGAGTGTGGCAGTTCGTGAAGCAGTTTGGCTTCACAAGCTTCTGACAGATTTATTTGATCATGAGATGGATCCTACCATTATTCATTGTGATAACCAGAGCTGTGTGAAGCTCTCTGAGAATCCTGTGTTTCATGATAGATCTAAACACCTTGAGATAAAATATCATTATATCAGAGGCATGGTGCAGAGGAAAGCAGTACACGTGCAGTACCTTCCTACCCATAAGCAGATTGCAGATATCCTCACCAAACTGCTTGCTAAGATGAAGTTGGAGTACTTCCGTGAGAGTCTTGGCCTGGTAGAGAATACCTCCCTAGCTGAGAGGGAGTGTTGATGATTACAGCCAAGACGAAGTTCGAGTACTTCCGTGAGAGACTTGGCCTGGTAGAGAATGCCTCCCTAGCTGAGAGGGAGTGTTGATGATTACAATTGCGTGAGACATTCTCTAGGACACAGATTGAGTGAGTCGGCCTGTGAGAGAGCCCATGAGTTGGGTGTTCCCATGAGATGGGTGTGTTGTTCCTCTCTAAGACGGAGATGGAACGTTGTGTGCCCCTATGTGGGCTGAGGAAGCCCATGAGATGGGTGTTTCGTTCCTCTCTGAGACACAGATGAAACGCTATATGCCCCTATGAAGGGAAGATGCCCATGAGTTGGGTGTGTCATTCTCTCCGAGATGGAGATGAAACGATGTGTACCCTTGTGAGGGGTGAAGGAGCCCATGTGATGGGTTTACTGTTCTCCTCTATGCAGAGAGTAGAGATGATGTGATACTCCAGATGATTCTTCTGTGAGACTTAGTGAGATAGAGATCTGTTAAGTAGGACGTTCCTGTGGCTGAGCACAGGTGGACGTGATCCTAGTGGCTGAGCACTAGTGAGTGTGTATCTCGATGATTCTCCCGTGAGATGCAGTGAGATAGAGATCTGTTGACTTGGACGTCTCTGTGGCTGAACACAGGTGGACGTGCCCCTAATGGTTGAGCACTAGTGGGTGTGCAAGATCCCTTGCTATATTGTCTAAGAGTCAGACTTACCTGTAACCCTAATTGTGATGTAAAGGGTACAGGTCGGCCCCACCATAAAGTGAAAGTTAATTAATGTAAAAGATAATTAATATTGTAATTATTAATTATATTCTAAGTTATTGAGGTCGGCCCTGTTGTGCCAATAGACACCACTTTTGATGTGTCCAGTCTAATATAAATAAAGGTGATTTCCCCATTGAGGAAACACAACACAAGTGTGATTTTGGAAATTTCAGCAAGTACAAGTTCTAGGGCTGAAGTGCGCTCCTCTCTTGGGCGCTAGCCTTCTATGTTTTGTGAGCACCCTGTTGCCGTCCTTATACACACTTGCAAACGTGAGCTAAGTCCTGCTCACTTAGTGTGTCTTTGGAGGCACAATGGCTAGGTTCAAAGCCCACGCTGTCATTTTGACTTGAACCTCTTCTGTCTAGGCTCACTCCTAGGGAAGCCCAGGGGGGTAGACCCTAGTTTCTAGATGAGATTAAACTTTAAGTTCTAGGAGTTGGTTTTAATTAGTTTAATGTTGGGGGGAAAGTCTAGCCTATGATGCAAAGACAACAATGCAAGGTGCAACAATATAAGATGACAATCAGACCCTTTTCCTAGGACAACTAAGACTAGTGCCTAAGATTGGGCAAAGGGGTCAACTATAGTTTGAGGGAGTTGGATTACAAAAGAGTTACAACAGATTACAGAGATTACAATTAGATTAGATACAGACTATATACAAAATTACAATAAAGAATATCTAAATGTTACAACAAAGTTATACCAAACAAAAGATACAAAGATACAAAAACACTAACTGAAAATTTGCTTGTATGTGCAGGAATTCAAAGATACTCATATGGATACATTCATCAACACCACAAGCCTAGCATGCTCAACAATAGAGTGTCTCCCAAAGGGATGCACTACTCTATTGGACTGATTTCAATGGAAAACAAGATTACTCAAGATCCAACAAGATAGTGCCTCCAAAGGATGCGCAACTTCTTGACGGATCACACCAAAAATATGAACACCAATTAACTGAAAAGGAAAGCTTGAAAAGGAAAGTGTCCACAAGCACAATTTATGACACTACTTAGTGATTAATCCATAACACTTATAGATAAGTTTGCATGTAAGTGTAAATGTAAAATGAAGTGCTTGCAAGTGTAAATGTAGACCACAGAAGATATATCAAATAGATGCCCAAAGTTGAAGTGGATTAAAGAGGTTGATTAAGTTTTTAGTTAAGGGTGTTACCTAGCTAAGTGTCAACCCAATACTCCTCCCGCTTGTACCAAGTAACTACCAGGTGCTCAAGAATTATGGCAACAAGGCCTACCCTAGCTCCACAGGTCAGCCCAAGGGAAAAGAATACTCCCGGAAAGGACGCTGAGCGCCACGAGACCGTCCCCGGCCTATCACCTTCCGTTGCTTCCTCTATTCCTCGTTTAAATGGCAAAGTTGGGTCAGTAGAGGTGCCCTATTAACTCTAGTTGATTATTATGCCCATGGACTAAGTTAATTTTAGTGTGTAGGTGTGTAAAAATGAGTTTTACTTGCCCAAAAAGTGTGAAATAATGCCAAAACCGAAATGTGAAATTTGCAAGAAAATAAGTGTTTACCCACAAAATGTTACTTGAAAAACATGAAAGGGAAATCCACAATAGCTTGTAATGAAAAAGAGATTGAGTTGCCTTAAGCCATAACCATTTGCCCATGAACATTTGCAATAAGATAAATGCTTGGAAAATAACACTTGCAAATAAAAGAGACTTAAAGCATGAGATTTAAACCTATGCCTCCATGTGCTTAAGCTAACACTTAGTTGTGTGAGATCTACTTGTAGATGATTTTAATCCATTACACACAACATAGAAAATAAACAACTAAGTTAGCCATACTATATTGGGGGTTGGCTATGCTAACTTCACATCCAAGGTGTAGGCAACTAAATAATGAAAAAAACTTGAAATAAAAAACAGAAATACAAACCACTCACAATGGCACAAGGTGGAGGCAAGCCTTCCTATTTTGTGCCAAAGGGGGTTGGAAAATAAATAACTAAACTAAAGCACTCCTAGTCACATGACTTTGTCCTAATGACAAGTGGGGCAATGAATAAAAAATGCAGAAAATTAAATGTACACCTAGCGTTACGATTTTGGGGGGTGGCTTTGCCAAACTCTCACCCAAGATGTAGGCACTAATAAGGTTTACAAAAACAGAAAATTAAAACAAGAAGACAAACCACTTGGGGACCCCCTTTGGACTTTCTTACAATGTTTAGAAGAGAGAGAAAAATGATTGGGTTTTGTTATGCACTCAAAAGGAGGGTTCTTGGTGTGTGTTGTGACTGAAAATGGGCAGCATAACCCCTTGACCTGGCAAGCACCTGCAAAAACAAGCAAGCTATTGCTTGCTGGAAAGGCTGCAACACACTCAAAAAAGTTAAGAAAATTTCTGTTTTTCAACATAAATTTTCTGCATACAAATATTAGAAAATTTAGATGATAAAATGACCTATCTAAGAGTGTTAGCAACCAAAATCTGAATATGAATATGACAGAAAATGAAAGGGAAAAACTAAGAAATTTAAGTGAGCTATGAGGGTAACTTCTTGCTTGAAGCTATCCCAACAAAGCCCTTGAGGCAACCTGCAACTATTGAAGCACCATGTGAGATATGAATAGATATGAGTTGCATAAACAAATAACATAAACTAGTTTATATCATTAGCTATTCAACCTATCCAAGCACCATGGAGTTAACCCCCTAGTTGAATAGGTGGTCAACACACCCTTTTGTGTGCTAGGTTTATGGTGTGGGAGGTCTTTCTCTTGAAGAATATAGCAAAGGATTGGCTAGGTTTTCTTCCCTTGTTGAGAAGGGTTTCCCAGGATACTTCTTGTGTACTTGTGTATGGTATTTCTTCTTGTGATCTTGGTTACTGCAACAAATTATCTACGGTGTAACTGCAATTGTCTATGGTTCAAGTAAAATGCTAAAATTGGAATGAATTTCATGCTTGAGCCTAGCTTAATGAAAAATCAACAATTACTTTTGGAGGAATGTTCAAGAGGTGATTACAGTTTCAGAGTGAAGTTCTGGTGAGTTTGACCAACATTGACATAATCTTTGCATACTGAATAAACGTGGCTTTTTTTTGAGCCAAGCTGAGTAGACTCGCCAAGTATGTAGATTCTAGAAGACTGGGCAAGTCTTATAACTATGCTTAGAGATATAACTCCCTGGTGAGCTTCTATATAAAATGTTTCTAAATTTCAGTTTTGTTTCTCTCAGCTCTTTGTTCTATGAATTGTTGAAGGCATTTTATCCTCTTTGTTTTGTAATTTAGTCACAACGGAATGGACTAGAACCTCTCTGGTTACAAGATTTTAAGGTTTGATCATTGATGTGGTTTAACCTATATGATTTTTTATTAATATTTTCTGTCCTTTACATTGGATAATAACAAGATAAGGTACTTTTATTAATGTCCACGAATGACCAGAAAGGTAGGTCAATGGGACTCAAAAGTACATTAAGCACTGTAGGAGTGCCAGAGCAACTCCTATAAGCTAAATACTTAGAGGTGAAACATAAGTTGAAAGAGCCTAAACTACTGTATGAGGAAGTAAACAAAAACATAATGTAGAAATAACAAAATAAAAGGCTACACATCTTCAAAATCAGGTGCAGAATGAGAGGGCCATTAGGACAATGACAGACATCGATAATTCTTGCTAACGGTTCACATAAGGGTTTACTTTCTGCACTGTCACAAGAGAAAAGTCTTTGTCAACCTTAGTTCTATATCGAAACAACATCATTCTCAAACTTGTGGCATGAATTCATGCTTTGTCTTTTCTTTTCTTCATTTGAACCTTTTATTTTTGGAGCTCTGCCATTTCTGAATTTGTTCAAGAGTTTTCTTTTGGAATATTGATATTTTATTCTTCAAATCGGTAATTTAGTGGGAATTGTTTATGGTCTGTTAACAGGGTTACAGATACGAGCTATGGTGTCTGGCTAGAGCTGCTGGGATAAGATACTGCGTGGTATGCACTTTTTTCATAAGATTTTACTTAATTGATTTGTAATGCAGCTCTGGGGACTGGTTAAGATGACATTAACATGTTCTACATCATTTGTCAGAACCACTGACTGGTTATATTATACTTCATTTTTCCATTCAGTTGAATGGTCTTTGTTTACCTTGAGAAACTGAGTGACATGAAGTTCTGTGACTGAGCAGTAGTTGTAGTCTAGGGAACCCTTGGTAGATTCAGTGGCTGCTATAGAACTATCAAGAAACCAATAGAGATGAACTAGGCACAGTAATTAGAAATTTGATTGGGGGATGACAAGATTGCCAGAAGGCAAACAGGTTGGCACATAATTCCTCATCTCTGTTGCATCATGGTGAGATTTTCCATCTATTTTCTTATTACTAGTGAGTACATGCAGAGTATCCCACTTGAGTGCATGCACACCGAAGCAAATTGTCAAAGCCTATCACATCTTTTCCAGCCATATCCTTATTTACCAAGCAAAGATATGAAAATAACAATAAAGAACATACTCTCTCTATCTGTCTCTTTTGAGACAGTTTGTGATGACAATATCTGAACAAAAGAAACTCTTGGAAATGGCTGGATGGATGGGAAGTAGGCACTGTTAGTTTTACCTGACTGCTTGGTTAGTATTCCCCTCAGCATGGTGCAGCAGTGATATGCTTCAGCGTATTCATCCTCTCTTAGTTCCTGTGCACAACATGATGGCAAGTTGATTGGCACAGCACAGTACTGCTTTGGGAGACAAGATGAAGATATGTAGGAGAGGTAGAGAGCATGTTTCCACCTATACATGCACAGGGTTTTGAGCGCTGGAGTTAGAAGAGGATTTTGGGATTTATTCAGTAGAAGGTTGTTTTTTACTTCACATATTCAATTTTGATATTATATCTTAAGGCAAGTACTTAATGGAAGGGCCGTAGTGTCATTTTGAGCTCTGTACATTGGCTCTAAGTGTAATTTGCAGACCTATTATAACTGGAAATATTTTTGTTTATGGCATGTTTGTTGGTTTAATGTGTTTCATAATCAAGTTCCCAACTTTTGAAGTGTTTTTGACTCCATAGCCCAATGGATAAGGCACTCATCTGCTTGAATTCACCACCATATATATATTGAAGACTTTAAATTTCTGTATTGCCAAATCTGATATTAATTGTTTGGTTTTAAGGGTGGATTGACAATCCTATTAGGGAAACTCCCCTTGCGCTGGAAAAGAACCAGCCTAAAGTGAGAGAAGTGGCCACTGAGGTGACAATGGGTGGCACTTCTAGGTTGCCCTAGGATTTGTGCTTGGTGATTGGACTTATCTTTTGTGCAGATCTTGGAGGTAATAGGGTGTGTTATCGCACAGTTTGTAGCAAGGATAAAAGCTTGAGGTTTGAAGGTCAAAACTGGCATAATAGGAACCAATCCCACCCAATGTCATCACGATGGGATGGTTCTTTCTATTTAGGGAGGTGAGGCCCAGGGGAGACGTCCCCGATGACCTGGGGTTTTGAGGAGGCAAGAGGATAATAAGACAAGGATAAGTTTCCCCCCCTCCGAAGTCACCACCGAGTAGATAGTCCTGGCTAAACAACCAATAATAAAGTAAAACCCCCAAAGAAGTATACCTGCCTGGAACAAAGCAACAACAAACTGATATATGCAAGCTAGTTCAATGGGTTAGTACTTCATAAAATAGATGACTATCTGATAAACATATAAGCAATTTACAATAAGTATTGACGAAGTCAATATTTATAAAAGCAATAAAAACCTTCTCACTTCACCAATAAAGATTGGAAAGATATGTCATTTAATGCAATAAATTAACCCTTCATTCAATTAATGCCTTTAATCACCATTCAATTGCTTATAAAACAAAATGTTGCTGCATCAATGATGTAAATGGCTAAAGATGACGGCAGCACTTAGTTAGTAGGGTTAGTTCCTAGGCTAGGGTTAGTAGTTAGGGTTTCAATTCAAGGTTTTGAGAGTGTTTAGATCAAGTCCACTTCAACGCATGAGGTCTTAGGATCAATGCCTTAGGGTTAAATGGAGTCAATAATGAAGGACATAGGAGTTGAAGGAGGCAAGAATCAAAACGACTAAGGACTAGAGGGAGAAGTTTGGAGGTGTTGCTAAGGTAAGGCCTCGAGATCAAAACCCTAGGGGAGAGAGGCTCACTTCGGTGTTGCTATGGCAAGGCCTCGTGCTCTCTCCTCCTTCCTTAATTAGAATGGCAGAACGATTAGCTGAAAGATAAGGCATAAAACCAAAACTAGAGGGTTTGATGAAGCAAGGTGTTGCTATGGCAAGGCCTTTTCAGCAAACCCTAGAGAAAAACGGCCCTAAGTGTAGTAGACCTAGGCTTAAGACGTCTCTCTCTTCTTGGCCTCTAGATAGTACGGCTAGCAATAAATGAAGAGAAAAAGAGGGTGTAGCTACGACTAAGCTCTCTCTTCTCTATCAATGGCTGAAAATTTCTTTATCAGGGGACATGAGACAAGGACCTACTTGCGTGCTTGTCACCTAGGGTTTTGTTCAGCAAAATCATAAACATATGCAAGAAATTAAACTACAACCATTCATTCAAGAAGTTTTGCAGAAAAATACTTACAATTCACCAAGAAATATCAATGCAAACCCTAGTTGTAACACCTTCCTTCAAGAGAAATGCCAAAACATGCCAAAATAATCTTCCTTCAACAAGTGCGCATCACTAAATCAGCCAATAACCCAAGAGAGGGCGCAATTTTCAGACCTCACTAATGAGTGAGTGAGAGATCTTGAAAAAATGAAGGTGAAAATCCTTCATTTATACTGTATCAATGACCTAATTTTACTTTAAGGTCATAAAAAGGCCGAGAAGGCCAAAATATTGAAAATTATACTGTTTTACATTAAATTGTTAAATTAAAACCCTAATCAAGATGAAAAGAAGTAATAACCCCCTTTAAGGGAGACGTCAGCCCCTTCTAGGGCAAATGGGGCATCCTAGAGCAAAACGTTAGCCCTCCTTGGGCTTCTCCAACCTGCCACACGTGCCAATGATGCCTAGTCTACCTCCCAAGACGTCCATGATGCTAGATGACGTCATGGTCATGACTCATGATGGTGACGTCCTAGGCCTTCCAAGGTCAAACGTTCCACTGAAAAAGGGCCAACCCCCCTAGGTCAAGCCGTGCCGGGGTGCCTCTGGTGGGACGTCCTCTTCTCTGGTGCAAAGCCCCTGATCCATCTCCATCCTGTCTCTGCCCCCTGATGGGGTCTCAACATCCACCTGGTGGGCTCTTCAGCCCCATGGAGGTTCGAACTGATCATCTCCCCATGTGTACCAGTCCAAATGGTACCTGTTCGTCGGGCATGGTCCTACACATCAAAAGCTATGCCCTCCACGGGCTCATCAGTCGCAGGAATCATAGCAATGTCAATCACATTTCATCATCAATATTATTAAACATATGCAAAAATCCCTAATACATCAACCAACAGCTCAAAGATGTTACACAAGCTTACAATACAAGTCTGGAGAAAAGGACAAGATGTCCTATTGGGCTAGTGCCCACTGGAAAAGGAAAGTTCCTAGAGGGGACCTCATCCAAGCCATGTAAATGGGTGATGTGGTCAGGGGATGTCCAAGCATCTAGGTGTAATAAGGGCTAAGGATGCAAGAAGTGTTACTTGTGGGTGCCTTTGTTAGAAGGCGAGCTGTACCTATCATGGATGCATTCTTTCCAAGCCCATTCTTGCCTTTTATTCTTATTCTTTTTATTCTTTTATCTTTTATTGCTTTTTTCTTTTTGTTCAAGAGCTAATCAGGGGACACTGCCCTAGCGTGGTGACCAGTGGTGACAGTGTTACCCACAAGTACTTTCACAGAGATGAGAAGGTTGGCTCGTGATGAGACCCCCTTTCCCTTGGCCATGCAACCAAGAGTCACTGCCCTGGTGTGGTAACCAGCTGGTGGTAATGTCATACTCCTAGATACCCATGGACCTAATAGGCTGGCTCGTAATGAGACCCCCTATCTTCTGGTTAGGTCTTGTTTTATTATTGTTAGGGTCCCTCTTGTTTCTTGCCGAGAAGCCTTTTATTGCTTTCTCGGGGATCCCTGGGCGAAGCATCTCGAGGTTTTATTTCTTAGGCTTTTATCTTTTGCCAGCTTGCTTTTACCTTCTGGGACTTTAGCCCCTTCTTCCCACTAGATAAGATGCAATCCTGAAATAGGTTAACCCAGTGCTCGGACAAGTGGAATGGGAAAGGTGAGCGGGAAACAAGATGGAAAAGTGATGTTGTGAAGGGAGCGGACGATGGCTTTTCAGAAAATCCCCCAGTGACAAACCAAAACCTACAGACACAAGCTTGCTAGGGCATCCTGTCAATCCCCCCAAACATGGTCAAGTGGGCAAGTGTAAGATCCAAGCAGTTGTTAGAAATGAAAGGAATCAGATGCACATATTCAAAGGGTTTGATGATCAAAGTGACACATACCATGATACCTGGACTAATTACCTCATGGAGCAAGAACCATCTCTGACACAGGACCAAGCCGATGGTGATGGATGCTGTTGCTGTTGACAAGATGAAGATGCTGGAAGAAAGAAAAGGTGGGCCCTCCTGGGCCATGCTAAAGTCATTCCTGCTCTCGATACTCCATGTATAGGACTTGTGGGCCTCGAGACATGATCTCCTAGTTATCCCTGAAAATGGGGGATAACAGGGTGCATGCATGCTTTAGGAATGCATGAGCTAACCTTAGTCTATTTCCTATATTAGTTGTGGTTTCAAATGTAGCTGCCTTTCTTACAAGATTATAAATTTTTGTTTTTACTTTCAATTAAGTTCAGTTCTAAATTTAGAATAGGATGCATGCATATTGGAATCTCAATATTAGCCTAGCGCATGAGATAGGGTGGAGTTCAGGTTATTGAGGGTGCATATCCCTAGGAGATGGTGCAGGCATCTATGCATGCAGTAATGCTTAGTGAGCATGCTAATATAGGACAACTACTCATGCAGAACTAGGAACATCTCTCTAGGTCCTAGGATGAGTTTGGGTTAGGGTTTCTATCCTAATCTAGGTGCTCCACTATGATGGAGATCTTCATTATAAACCTTAGTGTCTTTCTCTTCTAGAAAGGAGACATAGGGTGATCCATTGAGATGGTTTGTGACTTTGTGATTGGAGATATTGTCGTGTATTTCTTTCTTTTCAATACATAAAATACAAAGAAAGTTTTAAGTGGTTCTATTGTTTTCTGCTATTCATAATTTCCAGTGGTATATGTTTGTAGATTAACGTATTCAGAGATTGCTGTTTTGATTGAGGTTTTTAGTTTTTAAATTACTTAGGTTTAGGTTAATTTACGTGAGTGCAGAATTTGCTTACCATGGTATAGAATTTAACATGGTATCATAGCAAATTTATTGAAATATTCCAGGATTTTTTGTATGGATAGTTGCCTATGAGAGGGAGCTATTGGAGGGTTTGAGTGGGTGTGTTTCTCGAGCTTCAATAATTGAAGTGAATTTGTGCTAGTGATTGTCTCATGGACCTGTCATACGTTGTCGGGTGAGATAACTAGGATCTTCCAGGGATTGAAAGGTCGTTATTGACTTGATATAGGTGATTTGCACATCGGATAGGTTGTAGAGCCAATTTCTTTTGAGGGTGGTATGTTTGTTCAAGTGTGCTTTCAAGGTTTGTAGCAATGGCCAGTTCTGATCTCTGAGAGTGTCACATGTTGAAGGGTGCTTCCAACTTTGTATTGTTGAAGTGTAGGTTGCAGAATCTTTTGGAGGAAGTTGCACTATGGTGTCTTGTGGATAAGGTGATCACACCCAATAATCCCAAGGAATTGGTAGAAAATCTAAGAAATCGGCCAAGGTGAAGAAAATCGTCTTTGATTTGGTGAAGGATCATTTGGTCCCTCACTTCATAGATGTAATGTCCCTTTCCTAGCTATGATCTCTATAGGGATCGACTTAGTAGTCTATATGTTCCCTAGACTATAGTCGAGACAAAAAGGAGAATAACACCTCTAACTAATGTCATTCACCAAAGTCTAACATGAAAGTGATATTAAGGAGGTAAAAGGAGGAAAAAGGAAGTTTAAGTGACATAATTAATTATTGAGGTGAAACTTAGGGAAAAAGTCACTTAAGTGGTAGAGTGAACGTCTAATTAGAACAAAAGGGGGTTTAAATGACTTAAGTGAACATTAAATCATAACTGGAGAAAAGTCATTTAATTAAGTAAGTGAATTGAGAATTAGACGAGAGGAGGTATAAAGGAAGAAAAGTCGACCTAGGGATCGACCTTCCATTGTTTTGTGGATTGCTGGAGGAAACCACCACTTGAGACAGGTTTCGGTGTTGACAGACACACCCTAGCCGTCGAAAGTACCATCCTGGTGCTTCATTGAGTTTCATCTTCATTCTACAACAACATACAGGTACAGAGCATACTAGTGCACACTTCACCAGGGAGGTGCGTGGGGTTTGAGGACACAGTTTTGGGTCGCTAGGTCGAACCAGGGCGAATCTGGCATAATCCTTCCCACCCATTGGAGAGGAGACTGAGGCACTTCCATTGGGACAATAATCATAGCATTTTGTCGGGTAAAACATCCAAATCGTGATATCTAGCCGAGGGAAGTGTGTAGGAGTTGAGGGAATCCATTCAGGGTTCTGGTAGATCAACAAAGTGTTAGATCTGCAAGAAACAGATAGGGGAAGTGTACTAGGCAGTGGGATGACCATTCTAAGACAGTTTTCAGGTCGATCGAACGAGTATAGCCACCAGGGCGAGTTTTCCAGTTTCTAGCAGTAGTTGCCATAAGTATTTTTGGTTGCATGCAGCACATCCGACCACGCATGCAGTGGATCTTCAATGCTGACCATAGATCTGCCTATCTCTATTGTTCCGGGTTTTTCCTTTAGTGTTTTGCATTGTATTCCAGCTAAGGTCATTCTCTACGGGATCTAGTTGAGGTTATTTCCTTTATTTTCTGAATGCTATATTGTAATTCCTGTTATTTTACTTAATAAAGCTATTGAGTTGTTCTTGGTTCCAAAACAATCACATGCATGGTATAAAACATATAAATATAACCAAAAACACATCCAGAAAGCCCCAAAGTATCAGATCTGCAGCCAGACCACTAGTGTAGCAGTAAATATCCAAATCCGAGGGATTTGGGATATTTCAATAGAGAAGATGTATGATGCCTTGGTCATTTTGTACCAGTGTCAATTTGTCTTGTAAAATGCCTCTAAAGAACAAGCTCACTAGTACTTGCATGAGCAAGACTGATGAAGGTCACAGAGTTGAGATATTAGCTTGCTGCCATTAGAGACAATAAGGGTGTTATATATGTAATAATAATAACAAATAAAATAAGCTAAAGTAATAATAAAATAATAAAATTAAAATTAATAAATGTTAAGTCATGACTTTTAATCATAACTTAATAAGGGTGTTATATATATAATAATAATAAATAAATTAAGCTAAAGTAATAATAAAAATATATAATAATAATTAATAAATGTTAAGTCATGACTAACATTTATTAATTATTATTATATTATTTTTTTTCCACGGAAAATAAAACATAATTCTATTCATCCGAAGAGAACCAAATTACATTTTGTAGGTGCCTTAAGCACAACCCAATTAAGGGTAAAGAGTTCAAAAAAATGGAATCCCGAAAGGGCCCAAAAGCAGGTTGGAAATCCATAATGAAAAGTACAATGATTAAAGCTGGAAAAGTAAAACAAATAGGCCAGAAAAGGACCTGATACAAGAAACCCTACCACTAAAAAAACACTGGAAATCAATCCCAACAAAAATCCAGAAGCCGGATGGACCAGGTCAAAGCGGTATGAAGCTCTCACATCGGCATAACCTTATAGCAGCGACACCATTGAAGACCCTCCCCCAAAAAATGCCAGCTAAGAGAAGCCCAAAAGATGCAGACCCTTAGAAGGACCTCAAAGTGTCATTCCACCAGACATTGCATGCCCAAAGAAAGGACTTGAAAGCTTTGGCCAAACCTCCCGACTGATATGAGGAAAAGAAAGTCGACAACCACCACCAAATGGAACCAGATCTGAGCATACATCAAACCCTCAACAAACCAACGAGAACGAAGAGAGGAACTACAAACCCAGGAGAGAAAAACGAGTGGGAGATCAAAGCATGTACCGAGATTTGCACACAAGACTGGTGGATCCGCCATAGGATGAAACCCGCACCCAGATCTACGCACATGATGGATGATCCTCCACTCCACTTGATGCATCCAAGATGCATTAGGTAAAAATGAGAATGTGATCATCCATCTAGCATAGACATCATCCCTGCCCCTGTGACCCGCTGAAGCAAATGTTCCATGTTTGGGAGGGGATAATTATCCTTTAAAGACAATTGGTTGAGGTTGCGGAAATCGACACACAGGCGGATATCACCATTTTTCTTCCGAACAACTACCAAGTTTGACATCCAAGAAGAATACCTGATAGGGGCTATGATACCAGCGTCAACCATCTTTTGGAGTTCCTTTTGTATCTGGCATGGCAACTTCGGGTTGATATGCCTTAGCTTTTGTCGGAATGGCTTGGCTCCTTCTACCAAGTGTATAGCGTGTTGGATGACATCCCCTCTATAGGCCTTTAAATCATCATAGTTCCAAGCAAAGGTGTCTCTAAACTCTCTAATGAGCTCCACTATTTCCTTCCTCTCTTTCTCGGTGGTCCCCTTTCCTATCTTGACCATTCTCAGATCCATCTCTGTACCGATATTGAATTCCAAGGCTTCCTCAGCTTGCCTATTGGTTCTTTTCCCTTTGAAAACATCATGTTTGTCAAAAAGGTTTTCGAGAGGAATACAACCCTTTGGTAAGGTATTGTTTTGTAGGTTGATGACTTCCAAGTCCATAGAGTCAGCTAGGTAAGCAACTTGCGAATCTGTAAATTCTTTGCTATTTTCCATGAATCTGATAATTTGATCGTCATCCTCGAACACCTGCCAATGCTCCAGATTGTCGGGGACAGAAGGTCTAAAAAGAACCTCCATTTTGTATAGGTCGTGAAGAGGTCCTTCGCATGGCTGTAAAGTGGAGGCTGAGACAGCCAAAGCATCAGCCACGTGGTTTTCTTCTCGAGGAACAACTTCAATTGATATCTTTCTGAAGGATTTTGAAAGGGGCCGAGCCACATCTCTATACCTTTTCAACTTCTCATTCTTACTGGCAAATCTCATCAAAACTTGCGACACAATGAGGTCTGAGTCCCCTTTTACTTCCAAGATTGTAACACCTTTGTCGATTGCTAGATTAAGTCCCATAATCAAAGCTTCATATTCAACCACATTGTTGGTGCAACGGAATTCCAGCCTGTATGAATGGTAGAAGATCTCACCTGAGGGGGCTGTTAAAACTATTCCAGCGCCTGATCCAAAACTCGAGTGTGATCCATCGAATTCCAAGGTCCAGATTCCTTCTGTTTCTTCAACGGTTTCCATATCCAGCTTTCCTTCCTGAATGAACCAATCATTGAGACCATTATTGATGCATAAAAGTTGATCATTTACCTCATCGGGGGTTTTGACTGGTGATCCAACAAAAGGCTCATTATAGACGGTGAAAAATCCCCCTTCAGGATGAGGGATAGTGGCTCTGGACTGCTCCTTGTGAATGCTTCCATTTAAGTGTTCAATGAGGTCATTGTGAAGGATAATCTCGAAATTATTTATATCATTTATGATGACCACATCTATCAAGAAAGGGGCACTGGGGTAGGAGTCAAATGCCACTTCGAGGTTGTTAATGATTCCTTTTGCGAAATTATTTCTGGTGTTTGCTCGTGAGATCTTCAGACCCAATTGATGCATAACTTCTTCTGTCATTATATTAGTTTTAGCTCTTGGGTGCAGGATGCAGTTGTGAAGAAGAAAATCTTCGACCCGGAGGGAGACGTAAAAAGGTATGAATTCACAGACTTTAGGAACAGGGTGTCCCACCTAGTGAATAAAAAGAGAGAAGTCTTCAGGAAGATTTGGCTCAGCATTTTTGTGTGACACATCCCCAACTTCACCCTCCGGATGCCCCTTTTTTAACGGAGGTTCTTGAGAAGAGATAACACTCTCATGAGAAAGGCTCCATTTCCTTTTGGTGGGAGCTAGTTCGATCTGGGGGATGCTTGGAGGTTCAGGTTTCGCCATAGGTTCATTACCCGGATCCCATAATTCACAATTTTGTGTTAGGTTTCTTTGTTGAATGTAGTCATCAAAATCAAGATTTCTTTCAATTTGAAAGGCCAGGTCTTGTGCTTCTTCTAAAGTTGTTGGTGATCGGTTCTTAATGTTGAATTGCAGGGTTCCTTCTAAGGAGGACAAGAAGTGATCAATGATGGCTTGTTCTGAGCCCACCTTTGACCGGATCTTTTTAAGGAGAAGGTTGAACCTATCACTGAAATCTCTGATACTTTCACAGGGTCCTTTGCAAATGTTGGAGTATTGAGAAAAGGAGTCGTGTGAATGTTCAGTATCACACCACCTTATTTTAAAGGCCTTTTGTAGCTCTTCGGGGTTTTTTATGCTTCCCTTGGGACGTCCATCAATCCAAACTTTAGCATCTCCTGTAAGGGAACTTGCAAAGAGCCTCATGAAGACATCAGGGTGATCTTGACCAGCCAAATGAACGTCAACACTGTCGCAGAAATGGGTCCAATGTGAGTTTCCAGGGGTACCCTTTCCTGAAAAGAAAGGTAGCCAAGAGTTTGCATCTGCGGGTAAATCATGCAGTCCACCTTGTATGTTGTTAAAGTCAAAACAGTTGAAACTCTCTGAGCAAGACCATTTGTGAGGATTTGGATTGATTGGGGGCACATGGTTTGTTATAGTGATGGTTGCCATAGTAGCGGGATTTGAATATTGTCGTCCGCTACGGGTCGTCATGGAGTCGCCAGATAGTTTTCCTGAAACTATCAAAGAATAGGGGAATAAAGTCTAGTGGAGTCGCCAGGTAAGCTTGTAAGAGAAAAGGTCTTTGAGGCAAGGCTTACCAAAAGATTTGTCGTTGAGGAAGATTGACTCAGTTTTCCCCGGCAACGGCGCCAAAATGTTATCGCACAGTTTCTAGTTTAGGTCAAGTAGCTGAAGGATAAGGATCAAACTGGCGAAACAGGAACTTTCCCCACCCAATGTCACCACAATGGGGAGGTTCTTTCTATTTAGGGAGGTTAGCCCAAGGGAGACGTCCCCAACAACCTGGAGTTTTGAAGAGGCTAAGATATAAGATTCAGAGTTAAAGTATCCCCTTCACAGGTTACCACCAAAAGCAGAAGGTTCAGCTAATCAGCCAATAATGAAGTATAGTCCCAAATGAGAACACTTGCCCGTAACAAAGCAACAATAGAAAAATACATGCAGGCTATATGCAAAGGGTTAGCACTTCATATAACCATCTGATATAACTTAAGCAATGTGAAGTAACAGATATCAATGAGATCAACGTTTTGTCAATTATCTATGGAAAGAGCATTAACTCATCAATAACTATTAAGATGACAAAGCCAATAATGTATTCAATCAACACTTTAATCAATAATTGCTTTAGATCATCATTCAATTGCTTGTACAGTAAAAAAAAACTTGCTGCGTCAGGAGTAATTGACTGTGACGTCAGCCTTAGTTAGGGTTAGGGTTAGTTAGTTAGGGTTTTGAGATTTAGGGTTTTAAAGAGTTGTTTTGTACACTAAAGCTTCAACGTTGGAGATCAAATCAGTGCCTTAGGGTATATGGAGTCAAAAATAAGGGCACAAGGTCTCGGGAGGATAACAACTCAGAGACTGGAAGGTAGGGTTCTATGGTGCTGCAAAGGCAAGGCCCTAGAATCAAAACCCTAGGGGAAAGAGGCTCACTCCGGTGTTGCTTAAGCAAGGCCTCGTGTTCTTTCCTCATTCTCTAAATTGACTTGGCAAAACGGCTAGCTTAAAGCATAAATCTAAGGGAGAAAGTGTTGCAATGACAAGGCTTTCAAACCCTAGAGGGTGAAACCCTAGGTGTAGGTAATCTAGGCCTAGGACGTCTCCTCTTTTCAACATATAGACTTCAACGCTAGCTCAGAAGAAAGAAAATAAGTGTAGCAACGACTAGGCTCTATCTCTTTTCTTCAATGGCTGAAAAATATTTCTCAACAAGGGGACATGTAACAATAACCTACTTGTGTGCTTGTTACCTAGGGTTTTAAATCAACAATACAATAAGCAAATGTAAGAAATTATACCTAAAACCATTCATTTAAGAAGTTTTGCATGAAAATTCACTTACATGTCATGAAGAAAAGCACAAGCAAACCCTAGTTGTAAACCTTCCTTGAGAGAAATGCCATAAATGCCAAGAAAAATCCTCCAATAGCAAGTGCGCCTCACTTAAACACCAAAAATACCCTAGTAGGGCGCAAGAAATCAGATCTCACCAGAGAGTGAGTTGTGTTATCTCCAAATGAGGGAAAAACATCCTCAATATATATCAATCCAATGACCTTTAATTTACAAATTAGGTCATTAAAACAACCGACAAGGCTGACTACTAAAAATTATACTGTTTTTACATTAACTGCTAAGTAAAAGACATAAATGAGCCAAAAAGGTGGGACGTCAAGCCCCTCTGAGGGA
>ML781534.1:128202-139383 GCA_009831015.1 Picea engelmannii | reverse complement strand
GTGGTTTAAAGCATTTATTAAATGAAGTGTTGATTGGTTACATTGAATGCCACATCGTTCCAATATTTATTAGTGAAGTGTTATATCTTTTCATTTGCTATTGATAAACATTGACTTCGTCAACATTTATTGCTAATTGCTTACCTATATATATCAGATAGTCTTATGAAGTACTAACCCATTGAAATATAGCTTGCATATATTTGTTTGCTGTTATCTTGTTCCAGGCAGGTGTTCTTCATTGGGGATTTACTTTATTATTGGTTGTTTGGCCGGGACTTTCTGTTTGGGTGATGACTTGTGAAGGGGGAAAACCTTATCTTGGTCTTTTTAGCCTTTTGCCTCTTCAAAACCACAGGTCACCGGGGATGTCTCCCTTGGGCCTAACCTCCCTAAAGAGAAAGAACCTCCCCATCGTGGTGACATTGGGTAGGATAGGTTCTTGTTACGCGAGTTCGACCTTCAATCTTATAGCCTTTTTTCCAGCTACAAACTGTGCGATAACAGTGCCAATTGCCCCTCCTCATCTAAGGGCGGCAGTATCTCAAGTGGAGTGATGTGTTGGCCAATGGCCCTCTTCAAGCATGGCACATGGAAGACGTGTATCTTGCTGCCTTGTGGAAGATCAAGCTCATAAGCCACGACCCCTACCTTCCTGTTGACCCTGTAGGGTCCAAAGAACCGAGATTGGAGCTTTTCTGCTCCACTTCTTTTAATCGAAGCTTGTCTGTACGGTTGGAGCCTTAAGTAGACCAAGTCACCAACCTCAAATGTACGCTCTACCCTGTTCTTGTCTGCTTGGACCTTTTGTTGATTTTGTGCTCTTTGCAGATGATCCTTTAGTTCTCTGAGTATGTCCTGACTCTGCTGCACCCAATCTTGAACCATAGGAGTTCTGCTATCACCAAAGACAATCTCTACAAAGGAGAGAGGGTCATAACTGTACAAGGCCTTGAATGGAGTCATACCAATAGACATATGATAAGTGGTGTTGTAACAGTATTCTCCCAAGTGTAGCCACCTAACCCATGCTTTCTGCTACCCTGCTACATAATTTCTGAGGTAGCCTTCCACCCACTTGTTGACTATTTTGGTTTGCCCATCAGTCTGAGGATGGTAACTAGTGCTAGGGGTCAAGGCCGTACCAACCAACCTGAATAACTCCTGCCAAAAGGTGCTCATAAATCGGCTATCCTTGTCACTAACAATGGTCTTGGGTAGACCATGTAGTCTGAAGATCTCCCTGAAGAACATATCTGCAACCTATGCTGCACTGAAGTCTGTGGCAATGGAGAAGAAGTGTGCAAACTTAGTTAACCTGTCCACCACTACAAAAATACAATCTTTACCCTGTGCCCTTGGCAATCCATTGATGAAGTCCATGGAGATGCTTTTCCATTTGTGCTCTGGGATGGGTAGAGGTTGTAACAATCCTGCTGGATGTGTGTGCTCATCCTTGTTTACCTGGCAAGTAGTGCATTCCTTGATGTGGCGCATCACATCTTCTTTGAGACCTTTCCATAAAAACCTTTCCCTTACTTGCCTGTATGTTTTGACAAATACTTGGTGCCCTGCTACCTGTGAATCATGACATGCTTGCAGTACCTTGGCCTTAAAATATTTCTCAGGAGCCAAGAAAATTCGGCCCTTGTAATAGATGATGTCATCCATGATTTTAAAGTTGTCATCCTGTATCTGCCTATCCATCAACCGACATGCAAACTGGTTCTTTGAGTATTCTGCTAAGAGATGGGCCTTCCAGTCAACTGAGATATCGGTCATAGCATAAACCGATGGCCTCCTAGATAATGCATCTGCCACTACATTATTCTTACCTTTGATAAACTCAATATCAAAATCATAGGCCTGTATCTTGCTCACCCACTTTTGTTGTCTCTCATTTAAGTCTTTTTGTTCCAAAAAAGTATTTAAGACTGTTGTGATTTGGCCTTACCACAAATCTTGCTCCTACCAAATATTGCCTGAATTTGGCCAATGCATGCATGATGGCCAACATCTCTTTGTCATAGATAGTGTAAAGAAGCTTAGGTCCCCTCAACTTTCGGCTTTCATAGACAGGTGGGTGCCTATTCTGCCCCAGTACGACCCCAATGCCCTCTCCGGAGGCATCACAGTCCACTGTGAAGGGTAGGCCGAAATCTGGTAGAGCTAAAACTGGGCAAGTGCTCATTACCTTTTTCATTTTGTCAAATGTTAATTGGGCCTCTGCACTCCATTTGAAGGCCCCAAATCGGTCAAGGGTGCACAAAGTTGTGAGAAACCCTTGACGAATCTCCTGTAATAGCAACAAATGCCAGAAACCCCTTCAACTCTTAGAGGGTCTTAGGTGTGGGCCATGTTATCCCCCACTTTTAGGGATAACTAGGAGATCATGTCTCGAGGCCCACAGGTCCTAGTCATGGAGTACCAAGAGCAGGAGTGACTTTAGCATGGCCCTGGAGGGCCCACCTTTTCTTTCTTTCAACATCTTTGTCTTGTCAGCAGCAGCAACATCCATTACCATCGGCTTGGTCCTGTGTCAGAGAAGGTTCTTGCTCCATGAGGTAATTAGTCCGGGTATCATGGTATGTGTCACTTTGATCATCAAAACCATTGAATGTATGCATCTGATTCCTTTTATTTCTAAGAACTGCTTGGATCTTACACTAGCCCACTTGACCATGTTTGGGGGGATTGACAGGGTGCCCTAGCAAGCCTGTGTCTGTAGGTTTTGGTTTTCCACTGGGGGGATTTCTGAAAAGCCATCGTCCGTTCCCATCATAGTACCACTTTTCCATCTTGTTTCCCGCTCACCTATTTCATTCCACTTGTCCAGACATTGGGTTGACCTATTTTCAGGATTGCACCTTATCTCGTGGGAAGAAGGGGCTAAAGGCCCAGAAGGTAAAAGCAAGCTGGTAAAAGATAAAAGCTTAAAAATAAAACCTCGAGATGCTTCGCCCAGGGATCCCTGAGAAAGCAATAAAAAGCTTCTCAGCAAGAAACAAGAGGGACCTGAAAAAATAATAAAACAAGGCCTAACCAGAGGATAGGGTGTCTCATCACGAGCCAGCCTATTAGGTCCATGGGTATCTAAAAGTATGACATTGCCATTAGCTGGTCACCACGCTAGGGCAGTGACTCTTGGTTGCATGGCCAAGAGGAAGGGGGTCTCATCACGAGCCAACCTTCTCATTTCTGTGAAAATACTTGTGGGTAACGCTGTCATCACTGGTCACCACGCCAGGGTAGTGTCCCCTGATTAGCTCTTGAACAAAAAGCAATAAAAGATAAAAGAATAAAAGAACGAAGAATAAAAGGCAAGAATGGGCTTGGAAAAAATGCATCCATCATAGGTACAACTCGCCTTCTACAAAGGCACCAACAGGTAACATTTTTTGCATCCTTGGCCCTCACTGCACCCACATGTTTGGACATCTCCTGACCACATCACCCACTTACATGGCTTGGATGAGGTCTCTTCCGGGAACTTTCCTTTTCCAGTGGACACTAGCCCCAATAGGACACCTTGTCCTTTCCTCCAGACTTGTATTGTAGGCTTGTGTAACATCTTTGAGTTGTTAACTGATGTATTATGGATTTTATGCACATGTTTAATAATATTGATGATGAGATGCGATTGACATTGCTATGATCCCTGTGACTGATGAGCCCATGGAGGGCGTAGCTTTTGATAAGCAGGACCATGCCCGATGGACATGTACCATTTGGACCGGTACACATGGGGAGATGATCAGTTCGGACCTCCATGGGGCTGAAGAGCCCATCAGATGGATGCTGAGACCCCATCAGGGGGCAGAGATAGGATAGAGATGGATCAGGGGCTTTGTACTAGAGAAGAAGAGGACGTTCCACCAGAGGCACCCCGACAGAGCTTGACCCAGGGGGAATGGCCCTTTTTTAGTGGAACGTTGGCCTTGGAAGGCCTAGGACGTCACCATCTTGACCATGACATCATCTAGCATCATGGACGCCTTGGGAGGTAGACTAGGCAACATTGGCATGTGTGGCAGGTTGGAGAAGCCCAAGGAGGGCTAACGTTTTGCCCAAGGAGGGTTGACGTCTTCCTTAAAGGGGCTTATTACTTCTTTTCAGCTTGATTAGGGTTTTAATTTGATAATTTAATGTAAAAACAGTATGATTTGGTATTTTGGCCTTGTTGGCCTTTTACATGACCTAAAATGTAAAATTAGGTCATGGTACTGTATAAATGAGGGATTTTAACCTTCATTTTTTCATCACAACTTACTCACTCCATAAGGAGGTCTGAAATTTGCACCCTCTCTTGGGTTATTGGCTGATTTAGTGATGCACACTTGTTGAAGGAGGATCTTTTTGGCATATTTTGGCTTTTCTCTTAATGGAAGGTGGTACAACTAGGGTTTGCTTTGCTTCTTCTTGGTGAATTGTAAGTATTTTTCTGCAAAACTTCTTGAATGAATGGTTGTAGTTTAATTTCTTGCATATGTTTATGATTTTGCTGAACAAAACCCTAGGTGACAAGAACACAAGTAGGTCCTTGTCTCATGTTCCCATTGGGAGAAAGTTTTCAGCCATTTGAAGAAGGAGAGAGCCTAGTCGTTGCTACACTCCCTTCCTTTCTTCATTTATTGCTAGCCGTATTATCTAGAGGCCAAGAAGAGAGAGAGATGTCTTAAGCTTAGGTCTACTACACTTAAGGCCGTATTTCTCTAGGGTTTGCTGAAAAGGCCTTGTTGTAGCAACACCTTGCTTCATCAAACCCTCTAGTCTTGTTTTTATGCTTCATCTTTCAGCTAGCCATTTTTTGCCATTGAGTTAAGGAAGGAGTAGAGAGCACCGAGGCCTAGTTTACCTACACCAAGGTGAGCCTCTCTCCCCTAGGGTTTTGACTTTGGGGCCTTGCTCTAGTAACACTCCAAAGCCCCTCCCTCTAGTCCTTGACCTACTTACCTTGCCTTCTTCAGCTCTTGCATCTTCCACTATTGACTCCATTAACCCTAAGGCACTGATCTAAAGAGACCTCATGCGTTGAAGTGACCTTTACCACAAACAAGTCTCAACACTTTGAATTAAACCCTAACCTAACTAACCTAAGCCTAGAACTAACCTTCTAACCCTATATGCTGCCGTCATCTCCTGCTATTAACACCTTTGTGCAACAAACGTTTTGTTTCATAAGCAATTTAATGATGATTTAAGGCATAAATTGAATGAAGTGTTGATCTATTACATTGAATGCTACATTGTTCCAGTATTTATTGGTGAAGTGATAATTTTTATTTCCATTTTTAAACATTGACTTCGTCAATATTTATTGCTAAAATTGCTTATATGTTCATCAGGTAGTCATCTATTTATATGAAGTACTAACCCATTGAATTAGCTTGCATATATCATTTGCCGTTGCTTTGTCTCCGGCAGGTATATCTTTGGGGGGTTTTACTTTATTATTGGCTGTTTAGCCAGGACTATCTGCTCGGTGGTGACTTGTGAGGGGGAAATTTATCCTTGTCTTATTATCCTCTTGCCAGAGCGCAAGTCAATCTTAGTGAAGTAAACGACCCCATGGAGCTCATCCAATAGCTCATCAATTCTCGGAATGGGATACCTGTTCTTAATTGTTTTCTTGTTCAATGCCCTAAAATCAATGCACATGCGCATGGTTCCATCCTTCTTCTTTACTAGTACCACTGAAGATGCCAAAGGACTGGAACTTGGTCTAATGTGACCCATGTCTAACATTTCTCTGATGGCCTTCTCTATCTCATCTTTGTACTTCTTTGGGTGTCTATAGGGAGTGGTAATGATTGGTTTCGCTCCCTCTTCCAGCTCTATGATATGCTCAAACCCCCTATCTGGTGGTACTCCTGGTGGAATGGGTCCAAACACCTTACTATGTTTGTCAATGATTCTCTGAATCTCTGGTGCATAGTGAACCTTTCCTTTCTTGTCCACACGTACCGAAATCCTACATTCAACAGCATATATAATGTCCTCTCTTCTGAAAATGGCCTCCATGCACTTTGTTGTAACCACCCTAGCTGTGTTTCTTGACATGCCCCCGAGAACTACCTTTTTTCCACTTTCCTCTGTGAAAGACATCTCCATGGTCTTGTAGTTGGTGGTGATTGGTCCCAACGTGCTAAGCCACTGAACCCCAAGGATGATGTTTGTGTCTGGAAGGTCCATCACATAAAAGTCTTGTGCTAGATCATGCTTGCCCGATGTAAGCTTCATTCCTGGAATATATTTGTTACAAGGCATGGTGCTTCCTCTTGCTACCTCTACTTTGAATCCTTCAAATTCCACCGTGGGTATGTGCCTCCTCTGTAGTAGGGATGAATCAATAAAGTTGTGAGAAGCACCCCCATCAATGAGAACCGAAACCTTTTGCCCCTGCAATACCCCTCTCATCCTGAAGGTGTTATATTTGGGTACCCCATTGATGGATGCCAATGTAGCCTTCTCCTCTGTTGCAATGCCGTGACCTATACCTTCTTCTTCTGCAGTTTCGGTGGTGTCTGCTTCTATGTTCTGGATGTGGTCGAAATCCTCATCCTCCTCATTATCAGATGTTACCTCAATGTAATGAGCCTTGCCTCGGCCCATACACTTGTGGGATGGATCCCCAGGCTCTTTGCATGTATAACATAGTTGCTTTCTCGTCAGTTCTCTTCTAGTGTTCTCATCCATCCTACCTCTTCCCCTATCAAACCCCCTTGGGTCTCTTCCTCCTTGATTCATGGGAGGTCTTTGGTCTCTTCCTCCGGTATTTAGAGGTGGTCTAGGGATAAATTTAGATTTCGCTGTTGGCCCTAGATCTCTAGTCCTCCATATGGCATCCTGTAGGTTAGTAGGCTTGAAAGTCTTGACCCAACCCTTTAAGGGTTCCATCAACCCTTCTGTGAAAAGCATCATGAGTCTTGACTGAGATACATCCTGCACCATGACTGCTAACCTCTGAAACTCCTCAATATATACCTCTGGTGATCCTGTCTGCCTGAGTTGGGTGAGTTCCCTGAAAGGTAGCTCTGGATCCCCTTGGTCAAACCTGCCAATAAGTCTCTATGTAAACTCTGTGTAAGCCACTATCTGATTGTGGTCAAGTGTAGTCAACCCATGGTACCACTAGTCATGAGCTTTGCCCTCCAAGTACATGGTGGCAAACTTGATGGCATCCATCTCTCTCATGGGGTTAAGCTGCAGGTAAGTATCAAGTTTTTGCACCCAAGCATGTGCAGTCATCTTGGCCGAACCATCAAAATAGGGGATTTCCATCTTTCCAGCCCTGCGCTCTAGCTCATAGTTGTTCCTGTGGTACGACCTCTGAGTTGTACCTCTAAATTTGAGTCCACAATACTGATCCAAAGTGATTTGTCTTTGGACTGGTATGCTTAATGAGTTATATTCCCTGACATACTGATCAAAGTTGTCCTCAAATTCGTCTTGGTAGCTTGGCTGTGGCTGTTCATCCAAGAACGAAGGAAGATAGGGCCTATGGGTGGTTCTACTGTGTGTCTGTCCCTGTGGTGCACCTCCTCCATGACTCTGTCCCTCCGTATGATAATAGGGAATATGCTCTTGTTGATGCTTATTCCCTCCTTGAGAACCACTAGCCTCTTTGTTGGCATAAGTTTATGGACCCTTTCCTCCATGAGTCATCTGCATCAGAAGCCGTGATATCATCTCTTGGCTGTCACTTACCTTTTTCAAGGTCTCTGACATTTCAGCCTATCCCCTACGTGTTGCCTCCTGGCTTTCCTGTAGGTGATGTACAAGGTCACTCTGCGATACTTCTATGGAACATTGTAAGTCCCTAGCAATCCTTGCTATCATCTGTGGCTCACTATCCTCACCTGTCTGTTTCCTTCTTCTGCCCATATAAATGCCGCTGAACTTCTGCATGCGCTAATCCTCACAGGATGGGAGGATCAAAGCTCTGATACCACTGTAATGTTCCCAAGCCAATTTTTTCGCTTGGAACACTAACTGCTTACTTATTTAACTGATGTGTGTGTTTGCTTGTAGGTTTACTTCTGAGTTAGGTCTTAGGGTTTATAGTTTAGTTATCAAGCATAGATATGAAGATAAGCAATGGAAATACAAGATATGACTAGTAACACAAGATATGGAACCAAACAACATAGACCTGACCTTTGTTGATATAATAAGCAAGAACCTGATACAATAAGGATGCAGATCTGGAATAACATCAGATAGCTCCAATAGATAAGATATGAGCTGCTACAAAATGCTCCCGATAAGAAGATGCAAGCCCCCAAAGGCTGAATATAGAATGAAGACCAATACAAGAAAAATCAGGTCAAGTCCAAACCCCCTGGCTGATGGTACGTCCTCCTGAAGAGCTGAGAAGACCCAATATTTCAGCCTGGCTGATGGAAGCTTCCAAATGACTCCAAAGCCGGTAGAATGATAGATCGGGGTGAGTAGAACCCCCTCTTGAAGTCTCAGACCGAAATGCCAAGAGATGCTCCTCCAAATGTTGAATCCCTAAGTGAAGTTGCGCCCTCCTTAATCTTGTCAATGCCCAATAATTCGGCCCTGATGAAGGAGACCTCCAAATGCCCTGAAACTCCCTAGAAAGATAGATCGGGACACTGCAAGTCACTAGGTGAAGTCTCAAGGTCAGATCTGAAGTATAACCCCTCCAAACTGAGTAGATCTGAATCTCAATAGCGCCCTCCTTCTCTCCAAATCGTGCCAATGCTCTAGGAAATAATCCAACAAGAATAACCCTCTTAAAATGCACTAGAACTGATGATCAAGGCCCTGCAAGAAAAACCCAAGTGCTAGAATGTCCAAAAGCCCTGCCAATCTCCTGGATTGAACTTCCTTCAAAGAATGGTGCACCCTCCTGCTGAAAACCCTCAAGGGTACGGCCTGCAGATGTCCTGGATGAATGATGATACCTGTGAATGCTGTAGAATGGTGTGGGTGGAGTATTTCATCCCCGAGACCAAGCTTGGAACAAGATAGGTGGAATCTTTCACCACCGAATTGTTCTCTAGGGTTTGTATTCTCAAAACCCTCAAAACTGTGTGCTCAAGAGCCCAAAAGCAATTTGCAATAAAAATCCAAGATGAGTGAGAGGTGCACCCTTGCCTTTCCTTTATAACTTCATTCTATTTCTCTGTTGAGTTAGTTAACCCCTAGGATTAACTCCTAACTCAACCTCAAGCGCTCTAATTCCTCATTGAGTTACTTTTTACCTTTTCAAGTCAACTTCATATTATAACGTTGAGTTTAGCTGACTTTTCCCCATGCTGCATGAGACTATAGTCTAGTAGGGATGACTAGACTACTGAGTCTCTCCAATCTTCTTCGTCAAGAGGTGGGGGACATTACATCCCCATTGTGGATCATCTCTCTCACTAACTAAACGCATGGTCTGAAGCACCCTCTCTCTTAGGCGCTAGTTTTCTCAGTCATAGAAGCACCCTCTTGTGTGCTCTAGGGTTTCTAGCGTGGAGGATCTTCTCTTGACTCTATAGCAAAGGATTGTTGGGTTTTTCCCTTGATTGAGAAGGGTTTTCCCAGGATAAACTCTTGTGTTCTTGTGCATGGTTGTTCTTCATGTGATCTTGGTTACTCCAGCTTTTGTATATGGTATTGCTGCATTGTTTATGGTTCAAGTACATGCTAAATTGAAATTAACTACATGTGCATGAGCTAAGCATAAAAAATTCAACATGGTATCAAAGCAGTTCCTGAAGATGATCATGTGCACAGTAAATGAAGGCAGGCCGTGGACATTTTAAAGGCTGCTAGAACCCTTGTCGTTGGTGTAAAGGAGAGAGCCGAACCTTCCCTTAAATTTCTATGGTGAAGTTCAAGGCTGGCCGCAGGCCTATTAGACCTGGCCGAGCCTTGTTTAAGGTTGCTACCAGCATGGAGAAGCGCCTCTAGGGCTGCCGCAAAAGAGTCCTAACAACAGACCTACCACAGACTTAACCTCTTACCTAAACAATTGCAGACCAGAAGAGGAGGCCAAGCTCTATTAGAAGGGTCGACTGTCCAAGATAGGGTGGCCGCAGGCTTGGGGAGCAAGCCTAGCCATAGCCGCAGGCTTGGTTGAAGCAGCTGCAACAAGAGAGAAGTGCTGGCAGCAGAGAAGAGGGTTGTCGCAGGTGAGGAAGAGACTTGGCCTAGTGGTTTAGGACAATAGTCAAGGCTGGGACAGTAACAACAGTTGCAGAGGCCTGGTACAACAAAGAAAGGAGTTTGCAACAACATTATGACAACAACATATTACAAGTGGGTAATGGGCTGAGAAAAGGTGCTGGTACAACAAGGATAAGGCAATTGTTTCTGGGCATATTGAGGCATGTTTTGAAGTCTATTCTGAAGCAGTTTTATAACAAATTCTGAAGGAGTTTGTGTGGTAAATCTGCAACTACAACAAGTGAACAAAGGCAGATCTGAGTTTGAAGGCATTTTTCGTTTTGAGGTAAACTTTCTGAAAATTTGTTTCAAGATTGATCGTTGGCGTGACTTTTGAGTGTGTGCTATAAGTGCACCTTATTCAAGGAGACTAGACTTGAATATCAAGGAGACTAGACTTGTAGCTAGTGATGTGAAAGGTTTCAAGCCCTTGTCACTATGAGACTAGACTTGCAACTAGTGATGTGCAAGGAAAGTAACATTAGCCACCTCAAAAGAAGTCAAGAAATGCAAGCAAGAACGACGAGGAGTTCTTCTCTATCTCAGTCTTGGAGTTTAAGTAGAAGTTAAGGGAAGACTCGTGCTTGAGGCTTTCCCAATAATTCCTTGAAGTGAACCTGCAAAACTTGAGACAAGAGTGAGCATAGAATAGATATTATGAATGGATAAGCTAACTACTTGAAATACTTCTAAGAAACTAGCTACCCAACACAAATAAATCAGCAAGACTACTCTTTGCTAATCTACCCAAATGAAATACTTTATTCAAGATCTACCCAACCAAACCACATGAACTCAAATATTACAATATCACCTCATGTGAAGAATGCAGCAAGAGTACTCTTGATGTTTCCAAAATCCTCCAAAGTTTTATTGATCCAATATGAGAGTGTTGTAGCAACAAGTTGCTCCAAGACTCTCAAGAGCAATGAGTGAGATGGCAAGATGGCAAGAGCAAGAGAGTGGGAGTGAAGTGAAATTCCAGTATAGTAACAC